>OMNV01008084.1:22843-68492 GCA_900303265.1 Brotula barbata | reverse complement strand
CGGTCGTGGGAACTGCTCAAGTTTAGGCCTTCATCTTTTCCTCATTCTCCTCTTCGTCCATTCCCACCTCTTCCCCATGTATGCGTTTTCCTTTTTTTTTGGCTGCAGTTTAATGTGCCGTGCCAGATTTTCTCTGGGTGATGGCCTAAGATACATAATCATGACTTGACACTTGGAAACGCTCGCTTGGGAGCCCGCAGCTTTTGCAAAGCACCAAAAGAAAAACAGCATCCAGGCCCTCGCTGTGAAAGAGAACATGACCTCAGTGCTCACAGCTGCCTGTCGGTGCAGCTCCTGCTTTGTCTCCTGCCCTTGCTCCCTTCAGGGTCAAGATAAAGTGACACAAAGAAAGGGAGACAAACTTCAGTATTTGGAGGAGGAGATGGCTAATCTCGGACGCATGGAGGTCACCGAGGTAAACAAACCTTTGTGCAGTGTGCACGTCCACACAAATAGTCGATAACAATTTTTGTGTTGCTGAAATCCTGGCGTGTTTGTGTGTGTGTATCAGCTTCTCTTCTACAGGCTGCTCTCAACAAGCGCTTTGGCTGGAAGATGAAAGAGAGGAAAGAGACAAAGAAGTCATCCTTTTGTTCTTAAACTTACTTTACATATATTGCAACTTTTTTGATGTGCACATGAGCAAAAGCAGACTTCAGGACCATCCTTCATCTGCACACCAGCAGTCTGGACGTGGGGCATATCGGCCCTGCGCAATGCAATTTCTTCATTTGACGCTGGAGGGAGGAGTGACAGATTTCTGCGATGACACCGTGATGTCTCTGAGGAGGGTTTAGGTACGGAGGGCTAACGTCAATGTTCTGATATTACTTAACATACGAGCATGCGTGTTTGTGTTGCACAGAGGCCTGGTGAAAATAATAAGAAACGCTGGGTTTTGCCATCTCTTCAGGCCTTTTCCATCTTGATATTTGGAGACATGTCTGAAAGTACCGAGACATATTTGAGGTCATTTTATGCATACTAAAAGTACTTTTAGGGAATACTGATCACGGTTGGTGCCTTTGCTTCAGAGCGTTCTTTTCTCCTCCACGTCTGCTGAGTCCAACACGTATGACTGAGTGCATTCTCTCCAGGTTAACAATGCAGCACAGAGAGCCTCCCACACAATACCACCATGATACGTTTACAGCGCCTCTCCCCCGAGACCTTGACAGCCAACAAGGCCTCCGTCTAGACACAACAAACGTCTGTCCACACTCGCCCGTTTGTCAGACCGTCACATTTCCAGTCCCTGGGCACTGAGGCAGCCATGCGTGCACCCTGTGTCTGATGATGAGACATGGCAGATAAATAAAATTGCGGGGTGTGGGGCAGGGGGGGATGGAAACTATTTGAGCGATGCAAACCCAACAAAAGGCCCGAGCGGCGAGGAATTCGGCAGTCGTTCCGTAATCACTCATTCGTAGAAAAAAAACAAGAAAAGGAGAGGAGTTCGGCAGCACAGATAAAGTGTTTGTGCGCTCGTCTCTCCAATTTTCCACGCAATTTAATGTTGTTTAGATAGTGACGGACTGACTGGCTCTTCTCTGCTCTTCAATGGGCAGAGCTGAAGTCATAATTAGCACGCTCGGTTCACAAATAACTTAATGTACACCTTTGTGGAATGACTCGCTGACAGATGTACAGGGTGGAATCATCCAGTGCCCTACCCCACACGTGGAGGAGCAGACACGCACGCACGCACTTCATCATCCCGTATAATCCCAGGCATTTCATCAAATCCTCTGAGTTATTGTCTCTCATCTGGGTGAAATAATATAATTTCCATCCTTTAGTGAGTGGTGACGACGCCTCACCACATAACACTGGGCCCTAATTAATAGGCTCTAAGTGATGAGACCTGGCTCCTCTCACACACACAGACAGACATACCACACGTGCGAGTGGCATACTCAGACATATAGATAAAAAGGCATATGGCACATAATCAGCCCGGCGTATACACACAAATACACAGTGACACTTGCGGACCCCACACTTCTGCTGCCCTCACACACAGCGAGCATTTGTATCTCATTAGGCTGCGAGCACAAAGCCTCCACTCGGCGGTTAGTTGTCACACATATATCTTTGATGTGAGTGGGGGCAGAGGCGCATTTGTTTGGCTTTGTAATAAAAACAATGTTCCAACTTACATTTCATAATTATGCCTCAGCTTTCTCCCGCCCTCCCGCTCTAAAAATATGCCTGTTAGGACTCCAAAAGCCTCTTGCATCTCTGAACGCAGCAGCCAAAAGAAAGCGGGCCTGATAAGAATCAGATGGGGACACATATGAGCAGGGGAACGTCACAGCTCAGAGGCCTGTGGAAATCTTATCGCAGACCTCAGTGCAAACCTCCTTTTAACTCACTTTCTAACCACAAATACTTCACAGATTAGGACGCAGCTACAAACGAATCACAGTGAGGAGCAGTGAGTTGAACACTCTCGTTTTTGGAAAATTAAAATGAATTTCAAACTTGTATTTCCTTCAGGAAGGTACTTTAATGTGCTTTGTAGCGCACAGCTGTCTGCCAGGATCAAGGCTGCCCCCTACAGGTCAAAACCAAAAAAAAGCAATCTACCCAAAAATACGACGTTTACAGAAAACAGTAGAAATTCAAGGTGAATCACCATCAGAGTTTAGAAAATGCAATGACGTAGCAGAGATTGCGCGTGTGTGTGCTACTGTATCTATGTGTTTATCACAAACAGGCAGACAAAACAGTATTCTCCACAAAGCGACACACACGCAGGCACGCTGTCTTCTGATTACAGCAATTACTGCCTCGAGTCATCCACTGTGTAACTCACTCCAATTACCCCTGTTTACTTTCCTGTTCAATGTAAATCTTGAAGCAGAACAGCAAGAGAGGCAACATCACCAGAGAGGCAAACACACCAACGCTGGCAATCGGAAGATATATTATACGCGTACGCGGCCTTCGCTTTAGGCCACGAGTCCGACGGCTCCATAGCAACACAATACATCCATTCATAGGAGGCTCTTATCTGTGGAGCTTGTCCTCTAGATAACAACGATACCCGTCGATGTCATCCTGGGATTATCTACCCATTTTTGCTTGTGTGTGGCAACAGTAGCCACAATACAGCATCGTTTTGTCCATTATGTCAGATAATCTTCTCAATGCATCTGCGTTGCTAAGGCGACACTGGCTGCTCATCGTAACGGCAGATTTAGGGTACGATCACAGTCTATTGGTAATTGCTTCCAGTGATACCACGGCAGTACCACAGCAATTTGCCTCTCGATTAACATGTCCATCTGCACCGCGGAGACACACTATACGGGCGTCACATTGATACTTTTACAAGGGGACGTTCTCCTCGTCATCAGACCACCGTAACCTTCAGAGCTGTGCACTTTCAAGCTAGGAATGAACTCATAGCGCTCGTATGAATGAATGTTCTCATCCGACTCTGCTTCTCTCAGTACTCAGTGATAATATTGTTGTTGGTTTACCGTGTTACCAGGGCAACCGTTGTACTTTAAGACAAGACATAAGGGTCAATGAGGGCTTTTTGTGCCTGTATGTTTATATGTGAGTGTGTGTGTGTGTGTGTGGGGGGGTAGGAATGGTACAAGCTCCAATGGTGTGAGTGTCTGAGTTATCTGGATACACACGCGCACACACATACACACACATCAGAGGTTACAGCACTGATTCAAGATGGCTATTTCTCTTTAATAAACCTTAATAAACATCAGAGGTGAGGACACGATTCTCTCCACTTTCACTTTTCTTCGCTTTGTCTCACACGGGCGCACGGATTTTGATCAAAGGCGATAGAATGACCTCATAGCAGCCACACACAGTCGCCCTAATCCAGCCACCAGATACTGCTTTATTTCTGTGTGTATCAAAGATCAGACGGCTTTATCAGACCCCCATCACTCCAAACTCTCTGTCACTGTGAATCAGTTAGAGTGGGTAAAGGTACACTCCTGTCCTACTCCTGTTTCAAGAATGCCGCCAAGGTGGCACAGCGTACTAAGAGGGTCTGTTGACTCATGTAGGGGGGGCTCTGATGTCTGCTGCAGGTGTGTGTGTGTGTTTAATGGGATGTAGAACCCCATCTGATCTCTGCTTAAAAAACTCGCAAATCCAGAAAGTTCCACTGCTACACTGAATTTTGTTGGTTATATTGTGCTTATCCTGAGTAAGCATTATAATACAGATTATTTCCAAAGGATTACATCAAATGGAATGATTGGAAAGATAGTATCGTCGTCTACAAGCTTCCTGTAACTCATCCCGATGTATCGAGTATCTTTGGAAACTTTGGGATCATGGCTAGAATTTAAAATAAAGCTTAGAGGCTTGGCAGGACTGTATATCCATGGGAGTATACAGCAAAAAAAGTACAGCAGCAAAGAGTACACAAGTAGAAAAAGTGTGTTTAGATGTCTACACAGTAAATCAAAGTTATTATGGAAAAACATGCTGACAACAGTAGATTTAGTCAATTAGGTGAATGTGTTTCTGAAATGGAGTACTTCCACTGAGGATGACGAGGACGGTGACTTTACAGTGGGAAAATGGCGAGCTCGTCTCGTTAAGTTACCATAAAATAACACGGCCGGGCCAAAAAACAGGGGGTTTCTTCCCACATACTCCGCTCAACTTGTTTCTTATTTCAGATCAGTATAAAACTGTGGTCTCGCAGCCCATCGAAACCCAGAATCTTGACATTTTCCATGGTTTGAAAAGAGCGAGTGAGTCAGTATTCCTTTTCAATATGGTTTTGGCTGTGGTAAATATTAAGTGCAAGACTAATGAAAACAACTGGGGAGAACACAGTGGCATCCCTAAGAGAGGCGAGAGAATCAATCCCATTTAACCTCTAAGCTGATTTTATTCTCTCTTTTTTGGAACGCTCCTGAACAAAACAAATCGACCCTAAGCTGTGTCTTTGCTCTGTATAATTGTCTTCGATCTGGAAAACACAGCACTGCAAAACCATTCCAAGAGGGTCTTATTATGTTCTCCGACGCTCCACGTTCAGGTGCTGGCAAAAGGGACCACGGCTTGGAAAACCCTTCTGCTCAATATGTGCCTGAGTCGGTGGGGATCAGTTGGCAATTTCTGGTAAGTTTGAAGTCAGATTTTGTTACATGCACCGCTTTCTCACAGGCATTGGTGAGCAATGGAGGAGACTGCAGCTCCTTTCCTGCCTCCCAGTGGCCAAATCACTCCAAAACCATACAGAGGGCTCTGTGGATTTTGTGCTTGTATAATTGTGATCATTCGGATTTGTTGATTTGTCTGTAACCCGAAAATTAAGTACACCATGCTCACAGCCAATTAGTAGGAGTGACAAAAAAAATATAAAAATGATAAAGCTGTTATGTGGAAAACTAACCATGAACTTCTGGAAGCCACATATGCTCATCATTTAGATGGAGGATCCATTTTAGATTTTATACCTGAAGGAAGTCTGCAATAATTTTCCTCTACTTGCCTCAATTCAAACCTGCTGATTAGAGGGAAAAAATGGTTTCACTTAAATTTGACCCCAGGACTTCATATTCAACACCTGTGATAACATATTTAGCCACTAGAGGTCAACCTAAGCCCACACTTGAATCACTCTGGCAGGGGCCATGCAAAGTGAATGAGGATTCATTTACACGTTCCAATCTGAAATAAGACTGTTTTTACTCCTAGAACACCGTAACATAAATTAATTATTGACTACACTTTAAGATAAACGGTTAAGGATTATTTAAGGGATTTTAGGTAAGATTTTCACATCAGTGCTGCATCAATAGTTTTATCTGCTTATTTTTATTTCCCTTTCTTTATTTCCACAGAGTGTATCACAATACTTTTGGCATGTTTGCAAACATTGGGCTTTTCACTTGAGGGTAAAATAAAATCCAAGTGCTTCTGAATATTTTATCAGGTAAAAGGGCTTTACAGGCCCACAGCAATGGTTCCCAACCCCAATACGAGACTAAAATGTCAATGACAGTGCAATGATTAATACATTTAGAATTCATTAATAGTGTAAAATAGTGTTACCTATACCAAATTTAGCGAAGCTACATGTTTTATTTTTATCAATGACCATCTATCACACCTTAATTTACTGATTCATCTTCCATCCTGTGACAGAGCTCCACTGTGGTGCCAAATTCCCATCGGCTTCAGAGGCTTCTATGTTTAGACTTCCCTGTAGACTCCACAGCAGCATGAAAAAAAAGACAAATTCTTCCATCAGGGATCAATAAAGCATCACAAGACGCCATCATCTGCGCTAACAGTCATCCATCTTTTCGGCATGCTTTTTGACATCACCGCAAAATGAGTGCCGCGAACATTTTTCTAAATGAGGGCCAGGATTCCTGCTGGGACTGATTCAGTCTCCCAGGTCCAGCGTCTGACCACATGCTGCAGGTTAGCATGACTTTAATCAGTGCGGTGGTGGTGTGGCAGACCTCCGAGTGACAGTCACCACCTTCTGCTGCAGTCCCTGTGGAGGGCACCATGACCAGACTTTGACAGAGAATCAGAAATGACCTGGCTTCGTTGTATCCTTTGAATTACTGCCGGGGACCACAGAGT
Organism: Brotula barbata; assembly: GCA_900303265.1. Taxonomy (NCBI): domain Eukaryota; kingdom Metazoa; phylum Chordata; class Actinopteri; order Ophidiiformes; family Ophidiidae; genus Brotula; species Brotula barbata. The sequence continues at coordinate 61,898 of OMNV01008084.1, read as the reverse complement.
CAAACCCACGAGGGGAATGTGCCTGGGATCCAGCGCCATGATGAAGATGGGTCATCGCAGACTATCAGCATCCAGCTTTATGGCCGAATCTATCAACATTATGTACTGCTGATCTGGGGATGTGTTTGATTGATAGAAAAGAGAAAATTTGGGACTGTGGGATTTGATTTTTGGAGAAGATAGAAGAAGAAAGCAAATGGCACGGAAACTTTGAAGACACCTGAGTGTGCCGAAAATCTTTTTTACAGTACAACCCCCTTCTTGTATACATATATTGCGGTCATAATGTCTTCTTATGAATAAAATATGATTTAATAATCCAGCGTAGGGAAAAAGGAGAACTGAGATTTGGACTGTACAACTCCACGGTAAGACAGTCTCCTTTTGCACATTTCTGTGCACACAAACTACATTAATAATTAGATTAAATTACACAAAAGCACAGCTGAGGTTGAAATTTATTCAGAACCTCTTAATCATCAAGGGGAAAAAAATCAATAATTTATAGCTCCATCCATGCAAAAGCTTAAATGGGGCTTGGGAAATGAGGTAAACAGCACTTTTGGCTTGTGATGGGTTTACTTTGACATTTTACAACTTAAGAAGCATCAATTAATAAAAATATCAATATCATCGATGATGATCGAAAATCCCCGGATTGTATTTACCTGCTGTTGTAAAACAGAATAAGAAAAACCCTTCAAGGATCCTGATGAAGCAATGACACTAACAAGCGGAGTACTGTGACAGTACTACAAAGAAGAGACACAGATTAGGTGTCAGTGCAGAGTAGCAGCTCTGAGCAGACCGAGGAGACGGTGAAGCTCTTTAATTAGGCCCCACATACAGTACGTTACAGACGGAGACATGAAAAGAGGAGGTTGTAGAGAATTACTCCTCGAAAAGGAACAGGATCGAGGACCAAGAATGAGGAATTCCGTGCACGTGTCCAGCACTGACATTCTGTTTTATAATAATTGGTAAAAAACATCAATATTTGCCTCACATCACTATGATCCTCTAATCTTTTATGCTAAAATATGATTAAATTTCCACTGAAAAAACAACAAGAACTGAATCCATCATCGTCCATCATCAACAGTCATGTCTGTGCTGGAGCCTCTGCGGACTCTGAATTTGGCTGCCGCTGGCCCTATCCACATCTGTGAAGTCAGCACTTACAAAGGTCCTTTACCGTCACTATAAATGACGCTGGCATTTTCACATTCATTACTTAATATAGCCTTTCTGTAGCTGGTTTCAATATTGAGGACGGAAGGTTAAAATTAACAACAAAAGGCCTTAAATTAAACTTGGCTGTGACACGACCTGAATAATTAGTGAGTACTATGAACTACACGACCTTTGTTGTTCGTTGTATAAACGATTCCTTTCCACAGCGTCTTGCCCATTCAGCTTGAAGGGAGCATACAGTGACTGTCTTAGGAGTGTTTTGGTGATCCTTTACAGAGCTGACACAGCAAGTAAACATTACTGCACACACAGGGAGACAAGAAGCATCACATCCTCTATCTGCCCAGACAAAACCATGAGACTTCTACTCAGATACAGTACTTCCACTGTCCCGTTACACACAGTGGCATGGAAAGAATAGATGCCAAATGTGACCACACACATACACACAAAAAGAATTAAAATAAATAAATAAATCAAAAAGGAGCAACTTTGTGATCTACAGATTGATTAGAAAACCGAACCTGTGTGAGCACATCTGGTCGTGGAATGTAAACAGGAAGCACCGGCCTTTAACAGTTGGTGCACTTTAGTCAAGCACCAAAGTTGTACGCGTTGATCACAACATCTCACCCGCTTCATTCACTTATTATGTCTCAACGGACTCCTCTCACCACCGAGTGGAGGAGGAGGAGGAAAAATATCCCTAAACTGGTTGAATATTCCAATGCATCGGTGCTGACACCAAAATCTGACATTTACCATTGAAGTGTTAAATAGTTTGGCATTTTGTTTCTGTTATCAAAACTCTATTGTTGCTGGTCGTGAAACGCAGACATGATATTTGAACCGTTATCGATGATAAAATAACACAGATTTGCATACCGTCAGCCATACGTGAGGTGACTGCGAAACCTTTCCACACACAGTCTCACACAGGTTTATAGTTTTGGTACGTTGCTGACATTACCCAGGAGCTCCATGGCATCGTCCTCATCCTCCATCTCTTCCTCTGCGATGGAGGGGGCCGGGCTGTGGACAGAGTCAAAGGAGTCCTGGGACAACATGGCTGCCAGGAGCTTCTTGTGATGTTGTTGCTGCTCCTTCAGGCCCTTGCTCTTTGTTTCCATCTTCAAGCTGAGGGAGGTACACAGAACAGAACACACACGCTTTAATCACTATTCTTCATGTGTTTACAGGACACGCAATAATTAACATGTTCCTATTGTAATTGCATTCCTGTCATCCTAATCTGAAAGCCTGGATCATCGAGCTTTCCAGCCTCGTTTCCTTTCAGCGTCTCTCTCTCGCTGCGGGTTGCACTTGGTAGTGATTCCACGGCTGTTAGGGACAAAACACCACACAATCATTTCAAATGCCATGCAGGTGCAGCACACCTTCTGGTAAATGGTTAGGAGGAAGGAGATAAGGAAAGATAATTGCTCTGAGGCGAGCAACAAAGCCAAACCATTAGTGGCAGTATTAGAGGATGTGGGGTTAAGAGGGGGCTGCAGCAGACAGATAGAGCCTGAGAGGTTTTATAACTGTGGCGTAAAGAGATGCGGGTACCTAACCGCATTCCTGTAGTTTGGAGAGACTTTTTCCTTTTGTTGATATGCAAGTAAAACTATGTGTGATTAAAAGGAAAATATTTGGCTGAGTGATTGAACGAAATCAGAATCAGCTTCTCTTCACATTTCCATTCCTGGTAATTTTCCATTTCTCAGGTGAGATTGCGTTATCGTCCTCTGCCTGAGGTTGGAACATGGAAACGGGCTGAAAGATTACCCAACAATGCATCAAGCTGCCAATACTGATAAAGGAATAAATTATGCAGGCTGATTTCTGCAATGCCTCTATATTGGATAAATTAATTTCCATATCTTTATGGATGGGGGTGTGGATTAGAGAGGCAGAGGAGTATTAATTTGATGATAATCTAAGTTTAATGACGTTTAATGGGATGGGTCATGAGCAGAACAGATATTTCTTCATAACCCCTGTTCGTTGTTTCTACCTTATTAAGATCTGCCAATTATATTCCACTTCCATGGCGGTTCTCTCAGAAAAGGATGAAGATTGTCCATCTATAGCTCCAGCATTTTTACCGTTGATTGCAGATTGGTCGGTTGTCAGTTCAGCAAATGACCTGTCGTTTTTTTTTCTGATCTGATTTATCACTGTGAGTAAAACTCAACAGATATATGGAAAACAAAAGAGAGGGAAGTGTTTTGGCATTGGAAAGATGGAGGATAAGGAAGTGGCATTCCACTGGGCAGGCAGTCAAAATAAACCACTTCCTTGATTTTACAGTACTTCCACTGCTGGAGGTCTGATTCATTGGCTCAGAGTAGTCATTAAGTAGTTATTAAGTACTCCGGGAACAAATTCTAATCAGATTATAAACCAAAACAAAATATGCCATTGCTTCTGAGAAAACTATCTAATCCCAGAGGGAGATTCTGATATGAGAGCAAGTTTACTGTAAATACAATTAGGACATCGTATGAGCGATCACTCTGAAGAACTAAATACTTCTGTTAATGTGAGAAATAATTCATATTATTCTAGTATGCGGCAACAAACACACAAACACTGCACTTCTACACAGCGCTCATCAATAAGCCCACACATATCCCTATCTCCCAGCTCAGGTTCCTAACTAAGTGATTTCTCCTTATAATCCTCCCATACACTGAGATAATGAGATTAACTCTACATGTATGGCAGCTCAGGCCCGAGCATGATTTATGGATTTTCATCCGATCCTCCTCTAATTAGTCACATCTGCAGTTTCCCTGCACGTGCAGAATCTCTCTCATACACACATTATAACATACGGATTGGCAGTAACTTCTGGCGGGGATCTCGGAGAGAAGTTAAGCAGAAGAGTTTTAAAAGTGAACATACAGTAAGACCGGAAAGGTCAAGAGATTTTTTTAATAAATGTTTTATATTTTCATAGGCAGACGATTTTTAAACAACACACTCAACAATCTCAGGCCTTGAGCGCAGAGAAATAAGGAAATTGGGTTGAAGTAGTTTCATGGCTGGCATGTTTGAAATGGGATTATCAAAGCTGCTCGGATCGACATTCCTCAGGCAGCGGGTGCCACATTTAGAAGTCAAACTTTCATTCTGATAGATCCAACAAAACGTCTGCAAAGTGTCTGGTATGTAGAACTTCAGAAAAGTCTTTCAGTATGATGCGATCAATAAAACTCCGTTGTTAAATATGGGATGCATGCATCACCCACCTCCCTGCAGGACTGCTGTCGCCGCTCCACCACACCTCAGTCTTGACCCGAGGTACAGGAGGATGCAGCATCTCAGCGGCCAGTGGGTCCGCATCCACCTCTGATCGACCGGCCCACTCCCCCACCACCCGAGGACGCAGCACTGAGTTATAGCCTCCTAAATTCTAGAAAGGATGAAGAACGAGAGGATGACAAATTGACAAAACTCAAAAGGAGAACAGCAGTGTGAAGGGAATAAAATAAAACTTTATCTTAACTCTAAGAAAAACACTAAAACGCTCCCTCAGGCAATGAGATACAACAAAAAATGCTATCGGGAGTGTTTTTAGGGAAACAAAAGCAGCACAAGATGCACAAAGATGATCTCAGCTCAAGACATCAGAAGTGTCTGCTTGTCAATTCTCTGTGCCTGATCAGAGAGAGTGTTTGGTATTCGTTCCCTGTCCCGTCCCAGAGAAAAGAGGGAAAATCTCTGGGCTGTGAGCCAAAGATGTGGACATGGGAGTGAATCCCTGTCAAAACACCCAGGATCATCATTCCTAAAATGTTCGATGGATGTCCAGACAGAGGCACGGCCCAGAGTAGATCTGTATGTAAGATGCAGATTGTAGCAACACTGGGATGAAGAGACGCAGGAAAGGTTTACTAAGGCATCACTCTCTCACGTATGTCTCCCGTGAGATGATGGATCATCAGCAGACAAAGAGCCCTGCTGCTCTGTCAGACCAGTGAAGCTCCAGAAACGCCGCCTTTATGTGATGCAGTATGAGTGACAGATGAAATGTGGTTAATACCTACCTGGTCGAGATCGTCAGAGACGGCAATGCCTGCAGGGAGGAGAAAATGATTTAAGCAAGGAGACCATTTAACACAGTTTAAAATCCCAGCTTAGAATTCATGGTCTGAGCTTAGCAGTTTGTGTGATGAGCTGCTGGATCTCTTTTCTGCTTAGGATTTACACAAAGGGCTCCGGTTTAGCTCTGTGTTATGATGATGTATTACACTGTGCGTCTCCTTGTCACTACTCACTTCGCGACAGGCTCTCCAGGGCCTTCCCCAGCTTCTTGCTCTCCTGTAAGATGTGGCTGAGCTCGTCAAAGTCCCGGCTGTCCCTCCAATCCCAGGACGGGTACTCGTTTGACCGCGGCACTGGACGTTACAGGCATAAATGCAAATAATAGCACAAACATGCGGTTTCCTGTTAGGTTTTCTCAAATCAACAGTGATCTTATTTTAGTAAATCCCAGTTATACTATTCAGTCATTAATTCTAATAAATCACTACAGCACGTTTAGTGGTGTAGAAATATTTCAGCAAATAATTATGGATTTTAATTTTAATCTGAAGACTAGATTGACTATATTGGAAAATTGGATTTTTCTTGTGGAAAAAATGAAATATCGCTTCAAGGGCAAGTGTAGTGTTGGCTGAGATTAAAATCTCACAAGGTATAAATTACAGGGTGAGGACCAAAATTTCTTTTACTTTTACTTATTCATTACTAAAAAAAACAAGTGACTTTTACATGTGTGTTTTCTGATAGGTGGATTTTTTTCTGCGTCATATTTAAATGGAATATCTGTACTTTTACTTTGAGGTATCTTATACATCGCCAATATTATTATAAGATCAGTAAACACCGCAGCACATAAAAAGGAGACCATACCGATGCACTATTTGTCCAAACATGACTTGGCAAATTACAGCACGGTGGCAAAAAGCACATCTCTCTCAGGAGCACAGAGCTCCCTGGGTACAGGCCAGGGGAGGATGGCTGTCACTATGTTTGATTAGTATTCAAATGAACTCAAACAGGAACAGGAAATGACCCACATACTAGATGAAATCCTACCCGTGACCTCTACCAGGCTCCCTCTACCTCTGTTTGATGGTTAATTCATAAAATACAGGATGCAGACATTATTTACAGAGGGAGAGAGATTACTGGAGGTTCTCAAGCTCTGGCACAGCTCAGTTTGAATAAACATCAAGACGCCTTGGGTTATCTTAAAATGCCTTAGAAGTACTGGCATGTATGATATCTATATATATTATATATACACATGTATATGCATAATGTATGCTTGGATTTCTGCATAATACATATATGATTGGATGAATTATGTATATGAGATGACAGGTGCAGAGTATAAGCTTCGCGTTTCAGTTTGCACGTGCACGCACACACACGCTTCTATCCACATCGTTATCTGTGTTGTTGTGGTGCCGCTGCAAAGTTAATATTTTAGGTTAAGGGTTAATCAATCAAACCCAGCTGGAGCCAAAACACATCAACCACCAAATTGTTTGCTATTACTGTGGGCATGTCATGTAATAGTGAGCGGCTCATTCTCCTCAGCAAATTGTCATTTATGTTTTTTTATGAGAGGCAGTTTAATGTTTTGCAGCATTGCAATTCTTCTGATTTTAAACTTTCATGACCTCTGCACGCAAAGCACCTATGCATGTGTTCTCAACATGCTCTGAATTTAAAATGGAGTTTACTTCTTCCAAAGGGGGCGGCAGGAAGTCTGACACCCACGTCTCTGTCTTTATTTTCAGTTTCTCTCTCACTTTTCACACAGTCCATCTCTTGATTGTGATCAATGCTCTTGCCGCAGCCTGAAATAGACGTAGTCTGGGCAGAGATGGAGCTCGTGTTGAATTATTGAAGTGGTCTCAGCCTCTGAGGCGATCTGCTGGCTCCCCATTTGACCAAAGCTCTGAGTCTCAAGTGTCATCCCTCATTCTGACATCACAGGTTCTGTCACCGATGGGGATTTCACAAAACTCTTTAAATTGGAGGTTTTTTTTGTTTGTTTTTTTTGGTAATTGTCTGGATCTATGCCGCATGAACTGCTGCATCCTGTGAACACTTCCACCCCTGAACGTACGGTGAGGTGAATAAAAAGTGGTATTCTTATAATGAACTCCTCCGCAGGGTCAGAACTGGAAGGACGCCACTGGGCAACACACTGTGACCAACTTTAATTAGATATAATTAGATTACTTTTAAAATTCAGCTTAAAGTCAATGGACTATGTAATTGGGATATGACAGATCAAAATTGTGAAAACTTATAAATTCATATTTTCCAACTGTGGGTGCATGCATACAGACTATACTCTGTAGTAAGTACCTGAGAACTTTAGCTCTGTGCAGAATGGATGTGTTCATTAAGACAATGATGATGAGTCAAACCAAATTAAAAGAGTAAAACAGTAAAATGCTGTGGAGAAAACTCACAGGACTTTGACTCCGGTGATGGAGGAGAAATACTGGACATGGCCAGGTCGCTCTTGGATTTCTTGGGCTTCTTTGGGTGAATCTGCCACGGCTTCTCATAGCTGCTGTATTCCCTTCGTGTGTTTTTGCTTTCTGCTGGGAGACAGCGGCAGGCACAGCGTTACCGTGGCTGCACATAATAAATGCAGCACAGGCTTGCTCCAGAGCTCTTTTATGTCTGCATTTTGTAGTGCGAAACACAGAAGCATGGCTGTCTCTGAACCTGCTGTTTGTTTACATACACAAATGTGTGGTTGTGCGCGTGGATGAGCCCACCTGTAGAGCTCTGTGCCCACAGAGCTGCAGAGCCCGACAGAGCTCTGTGCAGTTTGCCTTGGCTGCATTGCTTGGTCTGCAGGTGATCAATGAGAAAAGGGATTGGATGGTCTGGCGTCTCAGTTATCAATTTGGTCATCAACTCCTACAGGAGCAGAATAAAGCAGAGAGCAGTCAGATGAAAATAGAAATGAGGACACATAGTTCTCTTAACAGTGGACAGAGGAACAAATGGAAAGATGGAGGAATGCTGATCGCTCCTCTCTCCCCTCTGACATCACTGTGGGCGACTCATTTCCCTAAAATGAGCAAAGAGGTGAGTGATACCACAAAACTCCCAGTGGGATTTTAATTATCTTTACACATTAATAACTTGATAAAGTGGTTAATAATGCAGCGAATGAGGTATTGTGTGCGCGTGGCGGTGGGAGAGGGAATTATAGTGTGTGGGGATCAGACAATGAGGCACTGAGAGCGGCAGTGCATGTGTTCATGGGACATAATAAATGGAATTAATGGAGAAGGAAAAGGAAACGCACTGCGAGCAGACAAAGAAAAGAGGGAAAGTCGATTAAACAGTCACAGAAACAGCTGCACGGGGGCAGAGGACACGTCTCACTCTTTGTGCCCCATTTATAAACTGTCACATGCATGAAGGGAATTCAGCATCAGCGTGCCAATCATGTCATTCTCAATCATGGGCTACAGCTACGCTTACCCAAGTCCTACAGCAGGTCAGAAAATGAATAACATGAATGCTTCAGTAAAATACGCACACCAAAACTAATCTATCTGAGCGCCTGCCTGCTGTATATGTGAGGAAAAATGTTCCTCTCTGTGGCTTTATTAGAGCTGCAGGACTCTTCCCCCGTTCCCACAGCCGCCCAGGGCCAAATGATGTGTGAAAAATGAATGGTGTACATGTTCATACTGTGTGTGTGTGTGTGTGTGTGTGTGTGTTGGCATGGGACCGAACTCGGACCAGTTTGTTCAGTAAGATGAGCTGAGCCTGACTTTAGGACGACAGCTGCAGGGGCCAGAGAGCAACTACTGAATTGCAGTAATTTAGTAGGACTGTACGGGGAGACGGGCACGGGGCTCTCATCAGTGATGTCATGTCAACCGATCGGATTGGGCATCAACATACATCTCGCACACACACACAGTTGTTGGGCTATAAAATAGACATGGAAATTTTATTTGGAAAATAAACACTACAAGTACAACTATGAGGACACACACTCCCACAGTCAAACTGCAAAGGAAAAACTAACACACATGAAAGTCTGAGTAACAACACACGCTTTGGCATTCTTAAGAGCGAACTCATCCCGGTCCAAGGTACAAAGACAGGTGTGGAGACGTGCTGAGGAGGACTCATGTGTCCATTGGCACAGAAAGGATCGATGATGGAAGTGTGCAGGTATTGTGTGTTCGAGGTGGCGTAAAGCAAGACTGGCTGTGAGTATTACAGCTGGCTAGCCTTGGCTGCACCGCGTGTGCTCAGAAAGCTAATCACGTAATTGGTCCGGGGGACATTCCAGCCCAGCCTCTGTGTCTACGGCGGCTCTGACAGCAAACTGCATGTGAATGAACAAATAGGATTCACGGCGAATCGCTTTCCTGCAGACTTGGGGAAGACGAGGCAAAAGACGGGAGAGGCACACTTTGCCCTACATCTGAGGTGATCTGCAGCGAGCAGAGACCACAGATTATTCCTGAGTAAACAGACTGCAGTGGATTTGTGTGGCCTGCGTCTAACAATTATAAACCACTAACAATGCTGACATGTGAAAGTTGTAATTACTGCGTAAAACAGCCTGTGGGTAATTTAACTAACCTAGCAACGGGAGGCCGATAAACGAAGGCTGTAATTTGGTAGATTATTCAGGAAGCTTAACTAGCAGAACTCTGCTAAATACCCCAGGGTTCCCCCATCTTAATAGTTTTGTTGGGGAGGGGGTGGATGTGCAGATGGAAACAGCGATAAAGAGTGGAGACAGGATGAAAGAGGCATGGGGAAAACTACAAGCACACAAGGACACATGAGGGTCTATCTGCATTCTGCTCACGTCTGGGCTGTACTGTACTTGTGTGCCAACATATATTGATTACACATCCTGCAGAGTGTTTTGCATCCATTGTGACAAAAGCTGTCGGATGAGACAGTGCTCCCCTGTACCTTCATATCCTTCACATCCACAACATAAGGAAAAGGCCCTGAGACAAAGTGTAAGTAACGGAACCACCATCACCATCAATGCAACGCGGTTATGTTCAAGCTACATAACTCACAAGGTAACCGACACTTTCGCTTTCTACTCTATGAATAACCCCGGTCCAAAGCTGTTTGACTGGTGATCTTATTTTTGACAAATCATTTCACACGTACATCCTAATTTGGGTCAGTATCTTAACTCACAAGTTGACGTTCATGCATTTTTTGGTATGGTTTTGCCTGTTTCAGCATCTGAATATCAGGGTACTAAAAGCCTGCCAACGGGTGGCATCAGTAACCAGTATTAGATAGTATAGAGTAACTAAGCACATGTACTCAAGTACTGTATGTGGCCTCTACTTGACTTTTTTTTTTCCTTTTTATCTTGCTTTCCCCTGATCCACTGCAAACATTGCACTCACTGTTCTACATACTGGTGGTGTAAAGTAACAAAGTAGACAGACTTCACTCCACTACTTTAGCATGTCTGGACACTTTGTACTTCAGTGGAATATTTTTGCAAATGATTACTTTGACCTGACTACATACGTGAAGGAAGATTTTTACTTTAACGTTAATATTTTGTCAAAACAGGTTTGTAAGTGAATTGTAAAATAGGTGATGCTTTCAATATGTTCACTTTTTTTACATTCAAAATTAAAGTACATCATGCTCCAAAAATACTTTTGATACTTCAGTAAACTTAGTATTTAGTAATTGTAAATAAGAGGTACTTTCTCCAACATTGGTAATTACTCTGTTACATTTATCTGACTGATGTAGTAGTTGCTTTGCATAGTATTACATAAAATTATACACAAGATGGTTAAGTGTTGCTGTTATCTTGTAAAAACCTGGTGTTTCAACCTTAATTTAGTTAAATGACTTGGGGAATTTTTACTTGTACTCAGACAGTTTGCCTGGGGAATGTAGGCCTACGCCAATGTTCGTAGTCTCATTTATGCTAACAGAGATGTGATTCCTTGCCCGTAATTGGCTCCTCCCCTTCATGTTTAATACTTAGATCAGAAGTAACAGCAGCGAGCTCAGCATTTAATTTTCCTGTGAAAGTGCCACTTTTCATAGTTTTGATTTATGCTAATTGGGATGTATGACTCCTCACCCGTGACTGGCACCTCCCCTGCGAATATCCACGTCATCTTTCGTGCCTCCGAATCAACACCATAGAAGTAGAAGCACTTATGAGAAACATTATTCATTATCTGTACGGTCGTATGTTCCCCTTCGTGGAAGCACGTGGAAGAATTCCGTGTTTTCAGGTGCGTTTGAACAGCGTAGGATGGCCGTGTACCCCCATCAACAACCCGACAGCGACACCCTCCTCTCCGAAAAGCCCGCGCAATTTGTACTGACCTGCGTGACGGCAGCGGCGCGCGCCCAAACACGCGTGACCTACCAAGCGTTGACCTGAGCGCCAAACACTTTAACATAGGCATCGTGTAGTTTTAGTTTATGCTAATTTCGATGTGTGGTTCCTCACACGTGATTGGCTCCGCCTATTCTACGCTCTCGTTGCAATTTCACGTAGTTGTTTGTGTTTAGTATTGTTGATATCACTCTGAGGCACTCGTGTTGTTACCTGGGTACTGGGTCAGGATTAGTTTTAAAATACAGATTCCTGTAATATTTACAAACCATAAAAATAGTTTATATTAAGTTAAATTAAAGTTAGACGACAAGGTCTAATTTTCAGCTTTAGTTTCTTTCGAGAATAGTAAAAGAAGCTCATTTTAGGGGTCCACTTTAGATTATATTGTTTTTATTGATTTAAACAGCAACAACTTTGTCCTTTTCCTTTGTAGTTTTGCTTCACCTTTGTTGTAATCGTTGCTTGAGCTCCTTGAAATGAATAACTTTGTTTTCATACCAAAACATCTGGCTAATGTTGCTTCCCTTTCCGCCTACGAGCTGGGTCGTAACAGTGGCAGTGGGAGACAAGCTGTCAGCCTGCCAAGAGACACCCATGTCCTTGGCAGCGCTGAAGGACACCCTCTGGGGACAGTGACAATCCTGACTTTCTCAACTGATACTTCAGGCATCTCTGCAAGTCAAACAAAATCAACAAACTTGAAGATTGAAGGTTGCATGCAGAGGAAATTCTGGAGGTTATACATGAGAGGACAAAAAAGGAAATCCAGTTAGACGCAAAGGTAAACACTAAATCACCAAAAACTAAATCTCCCAGAGTATATTCAGGGGTGCTTTTCTATTTTTTACATGAAACTCCTCTTAACTGTCTGTGAAAATCAGCAGGCAAAAAATACAAATTTAACCAGAGGGAATCAAACAAGAATCAGCAGGAGACTCGATAAACGGTAACAGATATCGACAGAGTTGATGCCTCCACATCAGGGCGATTTGCGTGAACTTCTCTCATTTCTTTGCCGTCAGCCTGAGTGCTACTGAATTTCTAACTCTAGCTGTCCCGGTCTGCCAGGGGACAGTTTGAGCAATGGTTGTTTAGATGACAGGAGACCAAGCCACTTATGCACATCACTAACATTACACAAACCGACTCGTCTACAACGTTCCCGGGAAAATAGTGTAGCTACCCACAAGTACAGGGATGAGGACAGATGAGATGTTCTGTGTGCATGTATAAGTATGTAAGTATTTATAAACGAAGACATTCTTCTTTGACTTGTCTTAAATTCAAGTTTAAAGCAGCAGTAAACGCGGGTATGACTCCTGAAAGACTTCCAAATCCCTGTCACTGACACCAAAACCTAATAATTATTGTGTCTGTCAATGAAATATAGAAACATTAAGTCACATGAAGGGGCGTGTAAGGTACAGGTCATGTGTTTGTCCCTATTAGGTTAATATACAGACAAATATTGGAAAAATTTGAATGAGGAAAATGATGAAGTGGTCAGGCAGTTTGAGAGAGTGCACAAGAGGGAAGGTGAGATAGGAAAAGAGAGAGTGTGTAAGATAGAGGGAGAGAGAGAGGGAGAGAGAGAGAGAGAGAGAGAGAGAGAGAGAGATATGCTCCGGGAAGAGATCCAGACCTTGAATAACCAGACAAGAGGAGAAGAGATCATGCGGAAGAGGAGAACATGGGAGAGGCAAAGTCACCTGACCAGAGAGAGGCTTTTATCTCCCTCACTGAATAGGACAGGGTGATGGACAAAATGAGTGAGGCCGTAATACTAAAATACTACTGAAATACTAAACCATCAACATGTTACTGTGATTCCATTTTATTTTTTATTGTTTGGTATTTACTGAAGAACTCAATGATTCTATTAGAAAATCTGAAGCGATGATGTCACCAGGTCAGTTATGTCCCAATACGATTATACAGAGAGGTCGTAGACATACAAAACAAAAAGAGCTTGCCCTCAATTGCTCCTTTCAGCAGGACAAAATGAAATAGTTTTCATCAATGCTACACCCTGGTGGCGTTTCACAGCTCATCTGATTTACTCCAGATGTCTGTGATGGTGCATACTTATTTGGTATTTTTAGAATGACCGTAAAAAATGAAACATCCAAGACAGAGACATTACAGCTCTCAATTTCACAGGTGATTGACACATCACACTTCAATGAAAATAACGTGTTTATTTAAGCGTATTTATTTATTTTTCAATTGGTATTAATGTGTTTGCCGGGAAGAGGCTGCCCTGTCACGATGATTGTTTGTTAAAGCTATGGAGAAATTTCCATGATACACTACAGGATGCTAACGTGCTAACCACACAGCCTAAATCCCCTGTCTGCTCCCCTTAGAGCTGATGAAGTGTAACTACATTTCTCGCAGCAAAATAAGAACAAACACACTTATACACAAGAGTAAACTGATCGTGCCCCAGCCTGTGAGTCTGTCGGCTTATTATACAGATTCTTATCTTTTGTTATTGTTATTTTAGAGGTTTGCTCCCTAATGGCCAAACATTGTTTACTTCAGCATTACAGAGCAGCAGTCTGTAAGTTTTTGGAGTGGCTGGAATTTTTGATCGATTCCTTTCATCGCCTTCCTATCCGCTGCATACCAGTCTTGCCTCCCCACCAAAGATCCTTAGACATGACTGACTGTAGAGGTGGAAATTTATCTTGTCAAATCAGGTTCCATCTATACCGCCACAGTGTGATCACAGATTTAGCTAAATGCTGCAGCATTCCCCTATATTCCTGACGTTTCACTCTCGCTATCAACTGCTTATGCACATTATAGTATTATTCTTAACATCATTCTAAACATCTGAACAAACTGGATAATTGTGTAGGATGTCCGTATCAAATGATCAGCTCTCCCACACGACTACCGTGACTTAATTACACACAGCGTTGAGCCGTTGGGATGCCAAAATGATTTGATTAGCATGCACACCGGCTAAAGTCTCTCGCTCCCATTCTGTATCTCATCCCCCATCATTCCCTCTACCTTCAATTACACAGAATCTTCTCTCCTTTGCCCTGTCGTCTTCTACATGTATCCCCTGTAAGTATGAGACTGCCACATAAAGATGTGTATTTAACAATAAAACGTTGTGCCTCTTTATTCAAAGTGTGACTGCTCTCTAATGCAACATAATCAGGGGCAGGACACGACAAAGTTCAAGCAATTACAAAACTGCTTCTCTTTGTCATCTGAGTGTTGATGTCGTTGACTTCTAAATTTAATTCTAACATCGTCCCCTGAGATAATAAAGCACGAAAACCCCCGTTTCAATTTCCACATGCCGCAGTGAAAAACCGCCAGGGGACATTGCATTCATTTTCCACAAAATTGATTGTATTGACATCGAGCGTGCCGTTGCAGCTTTTGATTTGATTTTTAAAAAGTTAAATTTTGATTAAGCATCTGCTGTTGGGGGAGTCGGGCATGCAAGACAATAACCCAATGGTAGAGGAGAGCAATAATCAGGCTTTGTATCCGCCATACTGGTAAAGTCATATGATGCTGGTGCGGAGGAAGGAACATTATAGTACGATAGCCATTAAATTAGCTTTTTAAAGTAATTTGATGTATTTTAGTAGTATGTTTCCTGTTTTTGGCATGCCTTTTTATTATGATATATATAGTAGAGAGAAAGTCAGTAGAGTAAACTTTACTTGTCCCCACAGGAACAATAAAGGAGCGATTTGGCAGAGAGACAGGGCATGACACGCAGCAAAGGGCACAGGCTAGAATCGATCCCGTGCCGCTGCTTATGTGCTAGGGGTTTTAACCCAGTGAGTCAGCAGGCCGACCATGGTTTCCTTTTGAATGCATTACTGAATGCTCTTCCATATGAAATGGACTGCAGACATTGCTCCGAGTCATGCATCAGAGAGGTCAAGGATTCACAAATATCTCAAAGTAAAGAGTCACTATCTTCCTGACCAAGTCAACACATTTCTTAGAGAAAACTGTACAGAAGTTCTGTATGTCAATTTACAGCAACATGGAAGCGATTCTATTCAGATGTTGAAGCAATTTCCTCTGAATACACAAAGTTACATGCATACCGACATAACATTGCCTACTGCTACTGGCTACAAGAATAGCTCAAACCCAATTACGCTAGCAGCAATAAATTACTTAGCCAGAGAGTGGATCGATAGGTCAGTCAGTCAGTGTGTGTGTGTGTGTGCGTGTGTGTGTGTGTCCACATCCTGCCTGACCTCCATACAGGGCTGGAGCCTATACCACTGGAGACCCCGAGGACAGCAGATTAGAAACACTACACAGCCGAGCAGGGTGGCGTGGACAGAGAGAGTCTAAGTCACTTGGATCTTTTCCATGTCGATGGATATCTGACTCCTCTGAGACAGATATAAGGCAAGAGTTTACCGCAGAGGCAAAGTCATTTAACTTCGCTATACCAAGCAGCAACATGCACTGGTACTGAGCGCAGCACCGCTACTATTGACAAAAACTGCGTGTGCGCGGCAGAGCATGCAATCATTCCCAGGACACAGCTAGGAAAATGAGAATCTGCTTCAGAAAGAATAAGTACATCAGCAGGGGCATCACAGCGGGCAGTCAGACACTCATATTCAAACTATTAAAGTCACTACAGATGGATTTCACCATGAACAATGACACTATGGAACATGGAACGAGAGTGTTCCGCCAATTCCTGATCAATGCGCTGACATTTCTTGGTCTGAGCTTCACTTTCATGCTCCGCTGCCCAGGCTCATTGTTCCAACAGTGCAACCATTGTACATAGCCCGAGACGCGATTAACAGATTACAACAGGGAGTACTACTAGAGTGTTTAATACACTCCGGTTGAGCTGACAGCCTTTTCATTTTCACTGGATGCTGCTAGGGCGGAAAGATGTATTACATTTTTTATTGTTAATCGCAATAAGTCATTTGTTTAACGTGCATAGTGCAGAGGGCCGCAATAAAATCAATTAAATTGATAAAGTCGATGAGGTTAACCTCAGGTTCAGAGTGGAGCTCACTGAGAAATGCTATTTTCTCTTGCAATTTTCCCTTTACGACACGAACGTAAAGTAAACGGCATTGTATCAGCTTAGCTCAGCAGACGGGTGTGATTGGTTAGCACTTAGCATTATCGAACGAAAAATTACAGCCGAATCCCAGTAAATTTGGTCCCTCAATGAGCCAGCTCGTGTGTCATGTGACAGTGCTCTGACCCTCTTCGACAGAATGACTCTTTACAAGCCCAGCTATTAGGATGAGACAGCAGACAAGCACAGGTTACGAGCAGCATTACAAAAGGGTGTGCAACCGATCAAACAGAAGAGTATTAGTAATCAAATAGTCCGCCATAAGCCTGACAGTTCACTTCAACAACCTGCACTACAAACTGAACTGCATAAGCTTTACATTGCACACCTTAAAATTTATCGTGTCACGCATCGATATCGCATCATCCAGCAAGTTATCGTGCATCGCGGTGTTCCTCCACGTCGTGTTGCCCTTGCAGCTTCTGTAACAAATACTGTACATTCACATCACAGCAACAGCAAAGCACAGTAATGGGACTAAATGTATCACTATCACGTGGACTTTGAATGAAGCTATTATTTTGATTTGCTGGTGTAAGTGGTCAAATATAATGCGGAGAGCAATTACTTCAATTATTATGAAAGGCGGCTTCACTTTTAGGAGAATATTCTGTCAGTGTTGACACAGCATGTTATCTCTGCAAAGCAACCATTTCATTAGCAAGGTGGGAACAGAGATCAATTCTCTGACAAATCATAAGCTCGCGTCTCATCAGGATGAGTAAATGAACTAAGGCTCGCCTTCTCTGTGAACAGATGGTTTAATATTGCAGCTGTGTTGTCAGGTGCGTGTGGAAGAAATGGCTGTGATTTGTGATGTGAGAGGAGAAAAGAGGAAGAAGACTCTGGGTTGAGGGAGTGGATTCACCGGGTAGTGTTCAACGTACGATGAGTTATATATCTTATCTACTGCATCCTATGGAAGCTCCTTTACTTGGAACATATGGGCTCAGCTGCAGAAGTGCTATAGTTCCCTTTTCCTCCCTAAATTCTGTGAAAGATGACCTTGTTCACATAGAAACCAGACCAGATCGGTGGGAGCCAAACCACTTATTATTTCTGTGGAAATTATAACGTGTCATGTACCGTTCATAGCAATGTGTTGCATATAATATAAGAGAAAACTACAAGATTTGCTGCCTATTTTGTTGAAAGGGAATTTTTCTTTTCAATTATATAATTATTCCATTCATATATATTAGATTAGTTACTATTTAATATGCACTTAAATTAATTTTAAGAATTCTATGAGAACATTCCAAGAGCATTTTCTAACAATGTGTATATTCATGCAGTAGAGCGGAGTTTCTTTGAGACAAGAACGTAGTTTTACAAGTACAGAAGCAGCTACTTTGTTTTTAGAACCATCAAGTATACAAAACAGTTTTCAATTCATATCTAAGCATATCAGTGCCCCTTGCAAAAATTCCAATTGTGCAGCACAGTGTCACATTACACCATTCACGGCATAAATACACAACCACGTCCTTACTGCCCCAGCACAAACATCTGCTTGGTCCTTTAAGGACACACTGCAGGACACCCTTAAAAACCTTTCCCTTATCAGCTGATTGATATTTGGAACAAAGGTCTTATTGGTCGGCGCAAGTCAGACAAACCACTCGCTTTAATCATGTCCAATAGTCACACAAAGGGAAAACATGAGATTAGATTGTGTCCTTGCTGCATTCATGGAAAATAGAGGAGGGAAAACAAATACAGAGAAGCTGAGGTAGAGGATGAAGAGGCAGGAGGAGGGTTACACACTGGGAGCAAGTGGAGACAGACAGGTGGAAAGGGAAGAGAGGGAATGAGGGAGGGCGGACAAACAGAGAGAGAGAGAGAGAGAGGGGGGGAGAGAGAGAGATGTAACACTCGTGATAAGCTTTCCTGTTTACTGTATGTACTGTATGTTCACCAGATGTCTCTGTCCAGGGTGCTGAAAACATCCTCTGTGCTGCTCACAGTTTAACATGCTGCTACTAACGGTGTGTGTGTCTCTGTCTCTGTGTGTGTGTGTGTCACCACTACTAGAGCTGAGACATCGGCATACACTACTCCCCAAGCATCCTATTAGTTGTCAGTCGCGTTTAAGTCAGATCTGCTGCATGTTGTCAGACCGGAAGCCGTTCAGCTGAATGTTTTGTCCTTTTTTAAATTTTTTTGCTCTTTATTCGTCCCTTTCATAATGCTTCACACCTGACTTGTTTCAACAAGCAATCCAAACGCAGAGTTGATGAAGTCATGAGAGAGCGAACAGCCTGGGATAATCAGATCCCCTGACACATACACACACACGTACATACACACATACATACATACACACAACCACAGGGAGCCAGCCAGCCATGTGAGACTCTATAACTTCATCAAACTGCAGCATTATTTCCGTGGATATAATCCAAATAATTAGACGTACAAATGGAGGATGCTCCTTTTAGTGTTTCTTTACAATGAGTCGCAGTGGGACGTTTCCTTCCCTCTTACAGAGACCAAAGTGCATTAAAATAAACCAATGGATTTCCCGCAGCTTCATAATTCATCAAATGATCGCAGAAAGATCCACTTCAGCTATGACAGCTCACAATGCAGCCGGACTGAACATGAAAGTCGATGGGTGACAACATGAAAACAAAATAAATACATGAAAACCGAGACTTTTTGGGACTTGTGGGATGCGTTCATGCGCTCACCTCAAACAGGGGTCCGATTTTATTCTTCTCCAGATACGACTGAATTCTTGACTGTTGCGGGGACGCCATGGAGAAAGAAGGGCTGTGTGTGGGCGCCTTTAACGGGCTGAAACCATGAGGTGAGCCGGTGTCGTGCGTCCTTCAGGCGGCGTCTCGTCTCGACCTAAAACGCCACCGAGTCGGCTGCGGTGAAGCCACATTAAGTTGTGTCGGGATGCGTCAAGCAGCCCGCATGGATCATTGTGTGGAGTGGAGTCAGCCCGGGACCATGGGAGCGGACCGACTCACCGTACAAACCAATGGATAGCAGCTGTGTGACAGAGATTACAAATCTTCCTCGGTGCCACCGCCACTCCCATTTATCCTCTCAGGCTCACAGCCCAGCCTCTCCGCCCGACACATCAGCTGTCTTTACCTCGTCAATCATCAACGGTCCCATCTTCACAATCGACAGCTTTACTCTAAAATATAGTCTCACGCCCAAAGTTTTGCTGCATTCTGAGGAAATCTCCATAAAATGATCATCGGTGACCTTATAATAAAGGCAATTTTATGAGAAATTTAAAAACCACAGCCATAGCAGTAGGGATCAATATTAAGGCTTTGAAACGACTATAATTTGAAATTGGGGATAATCTCACTCTGTGAAACTTTTCACTGTAAATGAATGCACAGTTCACTGTTGTTATCTTGTAAAATTACATCTCAATGATGCAGCTTTATCAGCAAATTACACTATGTTTGCAGTATGTAATCTGTATTGAATGTTACTGTAAACAATATTTAGATAAATGAAATGAAAAATGACAGTACCCATGATGCCGTATCCATTATCAAATATTTATTGACAAACAAAAACGTGTTAACAGTGCAATGCAAGGAAAACTAGGGAAACTGCATATCTTAAATCCAAAGCCTATTTACTTTTGTCTCAATACAAAAAATGGCTGAATTTTTTTCTCTCTTTTACATTACTGCATATTCGGATGAAAATCACATAATTATGCAAGTGTGTTTCAGGACAACATAAATCTTCTGAAAGTTTGATGAGAAAAAAAACCTCACTGCATGAGAATGCACGTCTGACTGGATATAATTCTCTTACTTACCCATGCAACCACCAACTCCCTATAGGTGGTTGTGATCTTGTACAAAAGTGAATGATTGCGTGTTTGAGTGAGTTAGTAGGTAAGTGTGTAAGCAGGGGCCAGAGAGAATGCGTCAATGGGTGAGTGAGTAAAGGAGTGGGTGGATCGGTGGGTGAGAGTGAGCAGTTGCATGAGTTAGTAGGGGGTGTGTGAATGCATGATTGATTGGTTGAGTGAGAGATTGGACAGAGTCCAATTTGAAGTTGCCAAGCTTCTTTATTAGTGAGGCGTTATGTGGATTTAGTGATACTGTTTATGTGACCATGTTTAAACTCTTCCTTCTTGGCACCTTCCCATGGTTTGCTTTTGTGCCCCTCGCAGTATTGAAGTCAATGCAGCTTCTGAAAAACAATATAAAGCAACAACAATTTTCTCATGTGACACCAATCTATGAATATGACAGGTGGGTCAATAAAACCAATGAACAAGTTAAAAGAAGAAAGTGGAGCGGAAACTGAATGAGTGAGACAAGTAATCGCTGCAGCAGCAAAGTTGCTGCCCTTGTGTTAGATGCAGCTGTAGTAATCATTAGGATATTGGACAAGGTGTACAGAAGTGGAAACGTCCTACCTGTGAATGAATTCCTGTACGCAGGCTGCATTGTGACGGTACTCAGTACATTGAAACTGTAGTAAGAGGGGAAGACAACCCCAGCACAAACAATGTTCCTTCACACAGAACCTCTCTGTCAGCACTCATCATCCATCGCTGGTCTGTCTGTCTTAATGGACATGAAGAAAAGATTACAGCATGAAACGAATCAGTAACTAGAAAAGCGAAAATAAAAGGATCTTTTACAATCTATTGATTGATTATACTTAAAAAAATTTTAGTCTGGCAAAATGGAAAAGAACATATGTGACCAGTATTCCACCAGTGGTTCAATCAACAAATGAAAAGGCACACATCAGCATATAAAGTGCAGCAAGACAACTGCAGTACAGTCAGACTATAACAATCAAAACAATAAAACAATAAGCTTTCAATCATACATCCTCTGTTTGCAGGATAGTTTTTGGAATTATTGAACTTCTCATCATCTTAAGTTTTTTTTATGCTAACTTAGTTGTTAGCCAAGGTTGCTAACTGGCAACAACGTCGGCTATCTACAGTACAGTCTTTCAGTTCCTTTATGAAGCTAACGCTAACTGCGTGTAAATGCTGTTTCCGAATGTTCGACAGCTGACAGAATAAAAGCGGTAACTTACCAGTCGGCTATGGGGGTCCCGGGAATTGACAGCGGGCCTCGCCTTCCATCACCTTTGCATAGCAGTTTCCAGTAGGTTCCAATTGTTAAGAGCAAATATTAGCGAATGAAATTTGTTCAACAACAATATTGTACGTGTTGCGGTAACGGAGATGCAATTTCCCAGTATGCACTGTTTATATGTCGTGTTTAAAATGTATATTTTGAGGTTATTTGTGTTTCATAAATGTTCTGCCGTCATTTATTGTTCGTGTAGTTCTTTTTGTCTGTAAATAGTGTGCTAAGTCTTTTTTTATGTAAACGTTAGTGAAAACCGTAAGTAGAAGTAGTAATGTTGTTAATGACTCATGCGACGACGCTTTGTGAAACCGCCACCGATCAAGAAACAAACAAGCGAAATTCTTTAGTGGAACATTTCATCCGATTAAGCGGGAGCTTGACAACATCGCGCGAGAAGAACCACTTCCGAAGGAGCCGATCGGAATGGTGACGTCAACAGTCCAGCTGCCGAAGTCCAGCCTATGACCACGCCCACGACGATGTCGATCGGTGATCCATGGCACCAGCACCAATCGACCGGCAGAGGGAGACAAGTGGTGCTCGTTTCTCGCTTAATGGCATTGATAAAGAGCAAACGTAAAGAGCAAAGCTGCCGCGAGTAACGAAAACCACTTAAATCCCATCAACCATTGAGGGGGTCAGAGTGCAAAGGTGCGAGACCACGCCCACCTGAACCAGCCAATGGGTGGAAGACGTCCTCGCCTTCCTGATGGTACCAGCGCCCGTCGACCAGCAGGGGGCGATCTCCACTTCGAGAATCAGGAGGTTCTCATTCTCCCTTGGTGGCAGCCTTGAAGAGCAAAGCTACCACACGTTTGCGAGTAATGAGGACCCCTTTATTCCCGCCGTCTTCATCCGATGGTAAAGGTGGGATCCAGGGAAGAAGCCGTGTAGAGGGACCCTGTCGAATTTTACACTGAAACGCCAGTGCAGCTGTACATTACCTGCGAGTAATGAGAACCGGGAATAACACCTGGCAGACAACGCTGAAGCTCGCCGGTGAACAAGGCTGGGGGAGGAGCCATCAGGGACCGACAGCATTCGGGGGAGGAGCCATCAAGGACTGACCCCATTCAAGAGAAGCTGCCCATCCATCTCACCACCCAAAGGACGGCCTGACTGGTCAGCTGCTGAAGGGGGAATCCATCCACTGCTGCCTCGACGCTGATGATTCCAGACAACAACTTGCCAAGTCCAAGAGCTCCAGCAAACGGGTTTAAAGCGAGCAACCACCGTCTACTTTACACATGAACTTTAATAAACGTTGATGTGTGTAACATGTGTCTGTATAACCTGTACATCTGTACTATTAAACCATGTAAATTTAATGTGACACCCTAAAAATTTTCTCACCCGATCAGACCTCTAACCAAAAATTTTTTGTAGATGTTACCCAGGTACTCATTCACAGCTATGGCTAAATAAGAGCACTCAATTCCTGCACGTATTTGGAGGTCATATCTGAGCACCTGGAAAGAAGAACTCCACACAGAAATGCTTCAATGTTACCAATTTTAGTATATATATATATATATATATTTCTATATACATGACTGTATTTTTCATGGTTTGAAGAAACCACAGCACAAGTCAACCGCCATTTTTACAATGAAACAAAGTCAACGGGTTGATTCTTGTCTCTTACCGCTTGTTTGTTTGCATAGTAGTGAGCTAGAAATTCACTCTACTGTTAACATTCAACAGAAAGTAACACAGCCAAAATCTTTAAATCCTGAGTACGAAATAACCGTATATTTCATAAAAACCTTGGCATTACCAATTGTGTTATTATTGATAAACCACAGTCTTTTCATATGTATGCATGCATATGAATTAGACACCACCCGACTGTAAAAGCCTTTTCAGCACAGGAACATTTTTTTTCTAAATATGCAAATTCACAAGCGAATAATCATGAAAACGTTACAAAAACATCTGTGTGGTTATCCAATACTGGGGGAATCAATGAAGCACTTAAGTAAGAGCTGAGGACAAATTATTGGCTAACTTGAACAAATGCTGTGCCAAGTTTTATCCATCCATTCATTCATTTTATCCTTGTAATCAATATTATCCTGCTTGTTTCATATGCAAATTGAATAATGTGATGCAAATCTCCTTCATGAAAACAAATGCAGCAACAGAATGAATGCATTTGTTCCATTTCATTTTTGAGCAGTTTAAGACTCCCCAATCTGAAATCTCATCAAATCAGATGCACTATAGCAAATTTAAAAAAAGGTACAAAGTACAACAGTGAAAAATATAAAGTATTAAAATACTATTTACTGTTTTAAAACTCTATTTACATGTAGACATCTACTCAACATTGATCGTTTCACAGGTGGAGGACAAAGGTGAAGCTCCTCCGGACAGTTCTCTTATGGTTCACCATCTGGAGGTGGAGGCTGGCACAGCTTGTACAGCCTGAGCAGAGGAAAATGAAGAAAATAAAGTTAAATTAAACCTATACTAGTTGGCGTTACTCGATTCAAGTTTTGCTATTTTGACAATTTTGACAACTGGCATCACAAGAACATCACTAGGCTGCAAGTTAAACATGCAACGCGAAACACAATGGGGCTATTTGTTTATCTTATTGGGATTTTTGTCAATTTCGTTGCCACTTGGTGGTGCAGATCAGCCTTTAGAGCCTTTAGAGGTCCTTCATGTTGCAGGGAGGAGGCAAGCCTGAAAAACTACGAGTCTGCTGCCAAACAGTTTTTCATGCATACAAAATACTGATGGAAAACCAAACCTAACAGTAATAAGACATCAGAGAGACACCCCACATCCATTCCACTTAATGTCGAGCATCACAAACTAACCCAACAACCAAATCCATCTGGAGGGAAAACAATCATGTGGCTTTAGTTGTTTCTTGTTTTGTTTTTTTTAAAATTGCTCTTTGATAGAGCCATCAACAAATCATTGAGATATTCCATAATACAGTCGCCGCTCACAGATTTGACAAAAAAAAAAAATCAGATTGAAGTAGAACGAAAAGGAACTTTAAACCTCCTCGGTGGACGTTACAAGTGATACGCATCACTACCCGCGGACAGCACTCTTACCTCGGCACTGAGGACGGCGTCCTGTCCCTCACGCCCAGATTCTTGGCAGAATTCTGAACTCGTGCCCCCTAAAAGACAGACAGACATCAACAATTCATGATTGTGGGTTTGGCGGTAAATCGGAGCGAACGGCACACCACAGAGCAGAAGAGACGGCAGTGAGTCATGTGTTGATTCATTACCAATATTAGCTTATTGAACTTTTCATCCAGGACACATCTGGGCCGTGCTGATATTTGTCATATAATTCCAGAGATCCGTGCCTCTGCCTCGGCCTTGTTGGCTGGAGGAAATTGTTTCTGGCAATAATTCCTCAAATGAAAGTTGCACGTATATTTCAAAGTCCATCGGACACACAGATGAGCGATGGGAGTGCACCGTGTAGGTCAGACTACATTTCTGCTGGGTTTTCTTTGATGACTTGTGTGTCCACCAAGTGAGATTGCTTTTGTCACCTGAGAGTAAAAAGCTGTAAATTCTTGACGTTTTGCGAAACAATAACAGCTCTGAATATTTTGAGTGTAAAAATAGATGTCAGGAGTATTTATACTACAGCTGCTGAGTCGGATTACGTATGCTAAAGAGCACGGCTGCACAATTACTGTCAATGTAAGGAAACAAAAATAAGCAGTAAGGAATTAGGATGATGAATTCTGCTTGTGTTCTGCAATGTGTGTGTGTGTGTGTGTGTGTGTGTGTGTGTGATTGTGCCCAGTCAGGAGCGCGTCTTCTCCTTGCTAACGTTCTTGCGTTCTGCAGGGTGTGCAGAGTCGGCAGAACACAAAAAAAGAAGTGTGTGCAGAGAGTGTGTGCTTTGCAGTTTACAGACACGAATGCACTCTGTGCTGCACACAATTAAAAATACAAAATCAAATCATTACCCAGCGAGTTCACGGACGTCTCCTCCGAGTCTAGATCCAGAACGCCGGGCCAAAAGTGCATTAGCTGTCTGACCCCTCTGCTCCAAACCTCCCCCCCGAGCCATCTCTATCATGATCGCAGGATTGTATCAGCAATTACGCGATTCCCATCACAGCCTCCAGACTCAGATGCCCCCTAATGTTCCCAAAGGAGGCTTGGCACTCCAACACACACTGAGGGAATCAGGTGAGACTCTGGCAAACATTCAATGTAAAGCTTAAAGAGGGGTGGGCGGGGAGCAGGCTGTCAAAACTCCAAACATCAAACGGAACATCAAATAAATACTTTCTGTGTATATCTTAACGCCACACTTTGACTTTAGTGGATTCTTTTTGATCTGTTTTCTCTAAATGTGAAGTTGAAATATAGTTCTGAGCAGGTATAAAAACAGAAAACACTCCTGTCACGAGTCCAACCGAGGGGAAAAACTCCAAAAGGGTTACGCTGTGAGTTATAGCTGTGGGCAAAATTCTGCAAATTGGGCTGGGATTGGACCAATGGACGCCCAAATTACTGCAATACTGAAGCATTCCAGGCCGAATGGCGAATTCTTGGCGCGCGTGATTGATGGCGCCTGCTGGAGTCGCACGCTGCGCTGGGTAACATTAATGTGAGCGAAGGGAAGACCACTCAGCGAGGGAAAGAGTCATCATCCAGACCATGAAAGATATTCATATTCATCAGCTGGTGTCTTAGACCAAGGACACACACACACTCACACACACACACACACACAGCAGAGCAGAGCAGAGCAGAGCAGAGCAGAGCAGAGCAGAGCAGGCTCCCCTCTGCTTTCCATTTGGACTGAAGGTTCTCCTCTCAGTGGTGCTCAGGTCAATGATGACACGAGAAAACAGAAACTCAGCTGAATAACGAGACACAACACGTGAGAAAATAAGGAGTGAAGAGGAGAAAATGACGAAGCTAAAGGTGCTTTGACGGGAAGAAAACAAGAAAGATGGTGGCGTTCTGTCTTCATTTAGGAAAGCGCTCATCTGAGAGGAGAAATTAGACGGCGTCTCCCTGCTGGATGGAAGCTTCCTCTCACCGCGAGCAGCACCGAGACGTCTGACAGTATGAGTCCAAATCTGGACGAGAGCGAAGCCTTTGGTGTGGCCAGAAAATATGCTCGCCGTGTGGAAATAATGCGAGTGGCTTCCATCACGCACACGCAAACAAAAACACGCTCGTCTCTCCATCATGACATTGTTTTGAAGTTATCGGATAACACACGGGGAATAATACACAGTTATATAAATATAAAATAAATAAAAACAAGACTCGTGCTGATTTCTCTCTTTTCGACTCAGTCAGCCGTGGATGCTGTTGTCATCGTGTGAGGCAGGAAGCGAGCCGGACTTGAACGGCCATTGTCAGCAACTTGGGAGGAGACCAAGCGTTTCACATCTGCACCGCTTCTCTCAAAACACACTGAGAATCTAGAAACCCGCTGAACGCTGCATCTCAGCTGATAGGGAAGCAGAACCTGTGAATATGTGCCGTGAGACGAAAGCCCGTACCTGTTTCCTCATGACATCAGTGGCCTGCATGATGCAGCGAGGGGGCAGGCCGTGTTTTCGAGCCAGCAGGATGGCCTGCTCCAGGGTCACGCTCAGCGTAGATCTGTGGGTCAAAGACAAGATAAGGTTTCACATGTGGAGGCGTTCGGGCCCTAATGAGGAAACATTGAGGAGAATCATGATCATTAATGAGAAATTTCATTAGAAATGAAACATATGTCATAAAGAATATAACAGATCACCATCAGAGCACATCCTGACGTTAGGAGGACTCGTCCTATCACTCAGTCAAAAAGTCATTCGTATTCTCGCGGCGGTCTTGTTACACCGAAGCAGATTTTGCAACAGATGGAGACTCATTTTGAAGCCAGGATGTCAGACGGAAAACTCGACGCAACAGAGAGCCGATCTCTGGAAGAATCCAGGAGAATTATCAAAGCTGCGTGTGACTATTTCTCTCCTCTCAACACCTTGTCACAACCATCATATTTCTCCCGCTTCAACCTTTGCTCATCTCCCCACTAATGAATCATTTCAGAAATGTCACTCACGGCGAGCGGAAAGACGCAGGACCGCCAGCAAAACGCTCTGATTTTCACTGTGGCTCCAACAGCAGGATTAAATCTTTTCATGGACTTGAGGAGAAAACTCCGTTTCCCTGTCGTCAGGATTTATACGTCTAATAGCGGCCAAGGAAACGGGGCCCAAGGACGAGTCAGTGTGTCTTTTATGGCAGAAGCTATATACTCGCACTGCAGCAGGGGCGTGATGTGTGTAAAATGAACGCTGACGTGAGTCTGTGATTCATTAGTTACTGTGAAATTTCCTCCACACACACACACACAAAGTACTCTTTCACATTCTATCTCTCTCACACACACTCATACACACATAGCAGCGTATAGATGGACCCTGAGAGAGCCAGAGACAGGTGTCAAGGCTACTGGGTGACCTTTCCGTGATAACCAGCTGCACTAGTCCATCGATCCACGGCCCTCTCACTGCAAATTGAACTGTCCAAAGTTCCAACACAGCCAGATTGACTTTCAGTGAGTAACTTTGCCACGGGGCCCGTAAGAGAGCCGAAACTTTCCTTTTAATATCTCTCACGGTGGTGTTTCATGCTGACAGATTTGAAGAAAGAATCTGAGCAGATGTGCAGTTA
Source organism: Brotula barbata (assembly GCA_900303265.1). Taxonomy (NCBI): domain Eukaryota; kingdom Metazoa; phylum Chordata; class Actinopteri; order Ophidiiformes; family Ophidiidae; genus Brotula; species Brotula barbata. The sequence continues at coordinate 33,386 of OMNV01008084.1, read as the reverse complement.
GGGAGATATTTCCACCAGAAGCCATTGCTTAAGATCAATCACATCAGGGTTTAAATGTCCACTGGTGTTTTGAATTGCATAACACCATGTGATAAAAGTAATGAATCGTAAAATAATTTCCAGCAGAGTATTGGCGCAGACCTTCCCAAAATATTTTGAGCACAATTTGACAAGTTTCCCACAGGGGATCTTTAACTGGAGCAGAAGGAAGGAGCAACACTAAGTCCACGTGTGTGAGGTCCCTGGATGTCCTGTTTTCATTAAAGCTGAGGTGATTTATACCCATCTGTCTGTTGTGGATCCGGCTCATATCCCATTTACAGTCTCCTTTCCTCATCGATGCTGATACACGAGAGGAAAAACACCCAAGGACAAAGAAAGGGACAGAATGACAGAGAAGATGCAGATTCTGAAGAAGGCAAGAGCAAAAGAATAATAATAATAATCTTAAAAAAGGGAAATTAAAAAGCCCAGGGCAGAGAGAGAGTCTTTCTTAATACTACACACACTAGGAACTCAGATTCCGACTTGATTCCGACTGAGAGTCAGATAAAGGAAAATCCACGAGAGAATAAAAAAGCTGCGAAAATTAAGGCGAGAGAAAATGTTTGCAAAATGTGAACAAAACAAGGATGTGAAAATGTAACTCTGCTGTCTGTCTGGGAGGAAATAAAGGCAGAACTAAGAGTGGGACGATGTGTTTTTGTGGGTGTGTGGAACAAAATAAGTAGAGGAGAGAGGAGAGCTGCAAACTGCTGATGCCCCCAAAATATCATGCTTTCACTTTTATTAAAACTCATCCATCAAGCCCTCTAATCCAATCAATAGTGCACGAGATGGCTGACACACTGATAATGTCCTCTCCATATTACCAATCTGCCGCTTTGATTTCATACATTTTTCATTTTGGCTCATTTTGTAAAGGAACAAAGGTTCCTAAGGTTTTAGGCTACCTGGAGATTTATTCAGAGAAACCAGTCGAATGGTTTAGTCCATATATACGGTACGCAGTATATAATCTGCAGTCAGGCTCCGAACATTAAAGATATTTATTTTGTGGATGCTGGTAAAAGACACAAAGTCTTGGTGAGTCTGATACACACATCATTCTGTATGTTTGGAGGGTAAAATAGTATTTAGAGAGAAAGACAACAGACACACATTACTGAATGTGGCAGGCGGTGCCACCTGCTGTGTCACAGTTCACTTAGTCTGTCTGCTGGCGTGACTTGTGGCTCGTGTGTAGAACGGCACAAACATAAACTGACTGACACGCACACACACAGACACACACACACAGTCACACACGTACATACAGGCAGTGAGTTAATAAAGTCGCAGCAGTTGCAGCCCAGACATAAAATTTCTATTAGAGCTCGGGGAAGCGGGCGGCTCCATCCATTGCACTTTATCTACCCATCAGTCATATCCAGCACACGCATGGATGCATACCCTGCGTGTGTGACAGGAGCTAAAAGATGCGGAAACTGTCATAGAGTGAAGAAAGAGTGTATCAGAGAGAGAGGTGGGTGGGAAGAAGGTGAGAGATGAACGTTGGAACTGTGGATCAGGGGTGACAAACGATCAGGATATTTCTGTCCTTGTGCACTGATGAATGGTGCCTTCAGTGGGAGGTGAATTAGGAAGCCATATATAGAATTCAATGAGAATGGAAGTAATTGACCTGTCTACTTCCTGTTTGAGGAGCAGTTCGTACTTCAAACTCTGTAGTCTGGCATGAGAAACAATGTTAGGGTGATCGTAGAGAGGAAGACAGAGAATTAAAGAAAGAATGGGAAGAAGTTAAAGAAAGTACAAATATGAAGACAAACACACACATCGTAGGGGCACACGCTCACCTATGAACGCCGCTGTTGCACATAACAATGTGTGTGGCGCCCAGACGGGAGCAGAGCTCGGAGGCCACCGTGAGCAGGCCGACTCCTGAAGCGCCGCAGGCTGTGTACTGACAGGCAGCGGTGCGGCGACAACTGATAAAACTCTCCATCAGACGGTAGAGCTCCTCCAGAGCGTTGAACGGACGCATCAGCTGAGGAGAGACAGAGGAGGAGGATCAAACGAGGAAGGAGAGCAAGTATCGGGCTGAGGAAAGAAGAGTGAGGGCCGCCGTTTACCTGAAATGCCTTTGAAGTTTCCTGAAATGCCCAAAGTTCCAAAGATACCAACTATATCAGGATGCACTAATTAGGAAATCTTGAAATGATGGTCTTTTTAAAAAAAATCATTTTTGTAGGCTGTAGGCGAGGCGGTTCCTACCTTGTCTATCAGGGCGGCTTTGGGTGCTGAGCTGGGTGGCATGTTGGACTGATCCAGGTAGAAGGCCCTGAAGGAGACACAACAATACCTCAACATCTGGACACATACAGAGCCACACACACATCATCTCTAACGCCTACACGTGAAGAAGTAACACACGGCACTGATTGAACCACACATCTCACGGTGCACCCGCAAGTTACCAGGAGCGCCGACTTTCTTTCTGGGAAAAGTAGGCCACCCGCTCATTACAAAGCTCCATCTTCTGACTATCAATCATCAGAGTAACTCGGGCACAGCTCAGCAGAAACGCAGACTAAGCATCCTCAGTCCTGGGCAGCACTCCAAATGCCATTGCCTCATTCATTCATGGAGAAGTCGAGAGGGTGTAATTCCTTAATCGTCCATTGGGGGCAGCAATCGACTAGAGTCTTTATGGAAATAGGAAGGCTGAGTGCCGCAATGTGTCCAGTGGAGGATAACAGGTGCAAGCTCAGCAGTCTGTGACTGTAACAAACCAGCAGTGTGCTAAAAATAGATATGTACAGAACATTAAACCCCTCATAATCAAATCATAGACTCAATTACATACGGGGAGAGGCAAACATCATATGAACAGGCCATACATGTCTACGTGAGAACACAAATAAAATCATTTATGATGACTGCAGTGTTTATTAATGATATAAAATCATCAGAGCAGAATTAAGGCATCCATGATTCAACAATTCATATGGATTATAAACCGCTGAACTCAAATCAACCTCATCAAGAACAAACACCAAGTCACCAGAAACTCCAAGTGAGCACATAAGAGAAACCATGACACAACACGCGAGCATTCCAAGGTTCAGATGAGCAACCCAGCCGCTTCACACCGCCCTCTCGCAAGTGTTTTCCAGTTATTTAATCCATATCTAGTAAATTATCCTTTAACTCTGTGGCGTGCACTGACAAATGAGGATGAGGAGGGTTCGCTATGAGTTCACGTGGAGCTAACAGCGCATGTAATTGGTTCAAGATGGCCCTTATCATTTGAAAGATGCTCACATAGTCTGAATTTCTCGGCTCTTCGGCATGAAATACTAACCTCTTCAATTAAAACCATAAAGAGGCCGCACGTGTTTGTAGAGGCGGGACACTGATAACAGTAAATAACAGCCAACGGTGTAAACCGCTAAATATTTGACCTCATGGTTACGTTTGCTGCATCCATGCTGTGTGTATGTGTGTGTGGGTGTAAGGTCTGGGCGCTACAAGTCCTTCCAAAGCAAACTCTTTTCTTTACAGGGCAAACAAAGAGAAGGTTGACGTGATAAAACACCAGACTGTGAAAATAACTTCATCGAAACTCACCTTCATCCTGAAATATTTACTCTTCAGAAACTGTTATCTCCGCAGCTCCAATATATTCAATCCCACTCACCTGTCCAGCTTATCGGCCTTGTTCTCAGACTTTATCGGGACTGCCACGGTCTGTTTAAACGCCCCTGCGCTTTATTTGAACAATACACACGTTTATGTTTTCCTACTGTGGCAACATAAAAGCTTCTGTCCTCACATATTCAGCAGAATCAAGGTCACGGTGCCCACTCATGAGCTCCTACACACAACACTACAAGGGACGCTCTAAAAATACAGTCAGCCGCAGTTTAAGGAACAGGGCCGACTCTCCTGGAGGTCTGTAATGGCACTTTAATAGGAGTCAGACGACAAGCGATGTGCGGTTTGCAGAGGACCTGTTTTACATCCTCTGGACTTATGATGTTTTGTCAGAGGTTTGGAAACCAACGCAGGCACCTTACAAACATTTATTATAGATGAAAAATGACATCTTCAGCCCACACACGGAGAGCAAACACATTTCCGTGTGGCTCACAGCGTATTACATACATATTAGGTATAAGGCCTGAATCCACAGGACAACTATAGCGTTTCCATTTCCATCTGGCTCTCAGGTTCTGCCGTTCTCTTTTGCTCAACTCTTACATTGTATCTGAACTCCAGCTGCCTCCGTTTAACGGAGGAAAGGGACACTGGATGCTCCCAGCAGCCCGTTATCGTGTGTTGCAGGCATTCTCCGACATAAAGGCTCAGAGAGGAGCTGTGTCTCCACTTTATTCACAAGTTTTTCTGGAGAAAAATTCCCCCCAATCAGCCCACGAGCCCTCCGACAGCACGGTGGATAACAAAAGAAAGTCAGCTAGGCTTGTGACTCCATTTCATCTGGTCCCCTGTTCACATTTTTGCTTTCAGTGTCCACACACACACACACAAACCGCACACATCCAAACTACCTAGCACAACCCTAATGGAGGATCTGGCTCCAGGCCAGAGATGACCTGTTCTGCCTTCCAATGGATGGGAATACTTAATTCTCTTTGTTTTTGTTTTCTTTCTGACAACGGGACACTCGAGGCTTTTTCCCTGCACAGGAGCTTTTGCGGTCAGAATCAAATAAGATGAACCTACGGCACAAATGTCCTCAGAAGACCAAGTGTGGGAACGGGCATCTGTAACGGCAGCGAGCACCGAGATAAGAAAAACAAGCATCATTTGGTTTCTCACCCAGTCGGCCGAGAGGACACATGTCAAGCGTTCCAAATTTACTGCCGTCCACGTGCGTGACCTCGCAAAGGTGCATGCTGGTCCATGTAAATCACTGACACCGGCATGAGAAACGACACTCAGCGTTATTAAATCTCCCACAAACCCCTGCAGTGTGTGTCGGAGCTGCATACAGGCTAATGAGTCCTCACACACGGCGTGGTGATGCCTGACACCGGCGTGGTGGAGGTCGTTTCCATATCTCACACCTCCTTCCTGTTTACACCTCTAAATACATATTTATGAGCCGTGACACCACATAAAGCTCTACACAAACAATATACACACACACTCACATGGGATAAAAATATAATTACAAAGGTACAGGTACAATAAAAAGTGTTCTTACCAAACTTGGGAAAATATTTTAGAGGCCAAGACGGCCATTTTCAGAGTCGTTAGTGTCCATCACGAGGAGGTGGAATAAAAAGCCCGGTGCTTGACACCCCCGAGGAGATTAATGGGGTCAAACCATAATCATTAAATCACCACCGTGGAGGACACGCATTTAGTTATAGATTAAAATCAGGATGAATAGCTACATTCTGGAGACAGATTTATGACACACAAAGGTCTTACTTTCAGTTATTTTTTGGTCAAGCATCAATAAGTGCCGGGTTGCAGTCGTTGCAGACCGATAAAGAGAACCAGATCACTGGTGCTCATCCTTTATAAACACAGGTCCTGTGCACACTACGATGGAGCAAAACAAAACCAGACCCACTGAGACGCCCTGTGCTAATTCAGCAGACTGAATCATTTTTATTGTATCCTGAACTGTGAAGAAGGAAAAAAAAAAAAAAAAGATTATTTGTATTTGTTTTGCTGCGGCAGCCAAGACGATACCCAAAGTTTAACACGGATATAAAAATTATGACGGCATATATCCAAGGATCAAATAAACTCTCATAAATGGGAAAAATATGACTGCGCCTCGGGTTACAGATGCTGTTTAGAAATCCTACGTTTACACAAATACTGTACTGTACTAGTGGAAAGCTGCTGCATCGGCTGTTCCTGTATGCATCATTTACAACGAGTACACGGCTGTGTTACTGACAGTCGTTGTGTTGGTCTCAGCCAACAACAAATTATACGGCTTTGTGTGAGCGTGTGCCGTACGCACGAGACAATCCGAGCACAACCTGAGCTGGCCATCATCACCTCGCGGCATTAATCATGTTGTAGGTGCGGCGAGGGGATCGATGTCATCCGCGGTCAATGGGAGCACGGATGAGGAGCGGAATCATGAAGCTTATTCTCGCTGCCTAATTAGGACAAACTAAGCTGCAGAAGTCTCCGTTATTGAGCGAGCAGCTTGTTGCTGTCGTCCCTTGTTTTCGTTAACCTGCGCTCGAACCTACTTGCAACCAATTTTGAGTTAAATTGCACATTTCCAGCAGCTGTGAAATGCAGCATCGTTTTTAGGAATATGGGAAACTGACCATTAAACTCCTCCCCATCTCCATTCCAGTGCCTCGGTCAAGGGCAATGGCCAGAAGATTAACCTAACAAACGACTGAAAGGCTGGAATCCAGGACCTTGGTGTGCGTTGAATTTTTCATGTATGTTTAGTAGCCAACGTGTTAGTCTGCAGTTGGCGATCAAGGGACTTTCAACACAATGAAAATTTAGTAAGTGGCGCTCCGACGCGTTTCATGCCAGGGCTTCAGTTTTGGACCGTTCCTCAGGTGTTATTTAAAGCAAATATCCTCACGCATTATCCATTTGTAGCGAAGCAACATGTAGCCTACTCTTCTCAACGGCCCGGAGATGCAGCGCCAAACGCGTCCCCGCTAATGCCGAATGTATTTCGGTTATAATGTCTGCGGTGTAGTTTCCCGTCTGTCCGTCTGAGAAGAAGCTCCTGAGTTAGACTGACAGTGCTGCAGCGTACACACACGCGGATATCCATATATATGAGATTAACATGAAGTAAGCCTGCAAGAGGAAAATCCAGTTCTCCGTGTCAATAACAGCAAAATGAGTTCAGCCCCGGCGCCTGCAATAATCTCTCCCTTTGAATAATACATTTGGACTCCTTCTCCTCCTTCTGTTTCTCCACTCTCCGAGCTCTCCCTGCCTCCTCTCCCTCCTCCTTACTCCACCTCATCACTGCGAATCCAGTCCGTTCTTTGACAGTCTTGCTGCTGGCATGCAGATGTAGCGTTTGGTCGGAGACACGGCAGACGGGCAGGGAGGATTCCATGCATCGAGACATTTGCCTTACGGTGTATGATGGGGCAAAATGGGACACAAATGTAGAATTTTTTGGATTACACCCACATTAGGTTCCCGTTTCTGCATGGTGAGAAGACTGCATGAGATTTAACCATTAAAAAACATCACGTCAGTGGAAACGACCACTTTGTTAAATGTCAACGCTTTGACATTCATGCACGTCGGCTGAGATAGTTTGAAAAAATATGGGTGCCTGTGCTGGCTAAGTATACCATCGAATCCTCCGGGGATTGTAATTTGGACTTGGATTTGATTCCAGTACCAGCAGGGCGAGGGGAGGGCCGAGACAGGAAACTGCTGGGAATGACTACAGTGAAATAAATAAGATAATACCCATGATGCATGCTGGCAAGAACTTGAATGGAGGCACATAATACGACGAGACCGAGCCCTTGAAGACGAGCAATATGACGACACACACACACACACACACACATGCGCCCAAGCTTTAGAAATGTACACAATCTAGGCCACCAAAACGAATCCTTGTCAGGGTTCCAAATGGGACCACAGCATAACTAACTACAAATGATACCAATTATGGAATTTAAAAGCTACACAAATCATAAAGCTCTCTCTAATCATGCTGCGGAGAGGGTTTAATTTCAACTCCTAAACAATGATACCCCGGCCAACGTGCGTAGGGGGGTCTGCGGTCTGGTGTGGGGTCAGTAACATGAACACATTAGAGAATCCCTGATCTCAGCAGTGCGGTTCATTCAGTTCAGTGTTGCGTGTGCTGGGCTCTTTCTGTCTGTCAGTCAGCCTCTGGCTGCAGCCCATCGTGTGGCTTCAACCCAGCACGGCCGTGGCCGGTCTCCAAGGATAACGAGGTGCCTGAGGTTGGAACGCTGCAACGGAGAGGAGTGACATCACAGCCGGGGCTGTGGTCGGCGTCGAGACGCATGGCAGCCGGCTAGAGAAAACTGCTGGTAATGTGCATGGAGACGCCGTATCCCCTGACTGTTGGACGTCTGTGGGAGTGTTTACTTTACTACAACTGTGTCAAGGTGATATTCAGGGTGGGAGCAAAGAAAAGAGTTGGGGATGCGAGCAGCCTGTTAACATTTTCTCAGCGTCCCCGTATGTGTGAAAGTGCACACAAATGACCTATTTATGTATATGTGACATTTTGCTGTGCTCTTATTCTACACAAGTTTCATTGTGCCTGAGCAACAACAACTCATGCATAAAATTAGACTTTTCTTCCTATGTGGAATCTTTTTCTTTCTTTTTTTTTTGATGTGTCAACTTTTTAGTAGAATTTATTCAACCCACTGGACTAGAATACACACAACGGCCGAACACCTCAAATTCTCAGAGAAGAGCCCGGCTCAGACTGAAGTGATGTCCAGTTCTGGACTATGACAGGTCTCACTGCACCTCCTCTCCAGGAGAGCAGTTCTAAACAGTTCGACTTGAGTTGTGTCTCTGAAGCACGCTGCCTATCCGTATCCCTACCCGGCACCTCTAAGGCACCCCAAATCACCAGCCTCATTCACTCGGGCTGTCAGAGCACATCTGTTCTCTGTTACGGCCAGAACCTCTGCTGTCAATTCAGTGAGGCCCGTTCTATACAGGTCAAACTGTAGAAAAATGCACAGTATGCCTGCATACACACACACACACACACACACACAAGGTCTTCCTACTCCTGCTGCAGCATCTGTGGTATGCAGGTTTGAATCATTTCGTATAGAGTAGACCTGTATATTTCTACTCACTAATTAAGACAGACACACACTCTCAGTTGTGTAAATAGTGCGTCACTCCCCGTGATCTTAATTAGAATTAGAGTGGTGGCATTTGGTGCAGCCTGTTATACCCACCGGAGTCTGCAAACAAGGAGTCAATAAAACCAAGAAGACACCAGGAAAATGCCAATATTTACATTGACTCTTTAAAGGTTATAGTGTCCCCGAAGATCCAACAGACAAAATCTTTACACAAAGACCTGACGTACGAGAGTAAAATAAGCCCGCGCAAATCGCTTTGTGCTCCCAACGACGGACTTTTCAGAAATATGAGGCGCTGAGAGCCCGACGCTCAGGGTTCTCTCCATCCGTCAGGCGAAACACCATGACCAAATTAAAAACTCTTTAGAGAGCAATCCCAGCAAACCATTGTTGTTATGAGCGAGGGCACTGATGTGGCACATGACAGCCCGAACTGTAAATCATCCAACCTTCCTCCCCTCCTAGGCAGATCTCTCCTACATAACGGGATGAAGTTTCACTCCGAGCTCTCTTCTGTGTTTAATTACCGCCATGATCAGCAGCAGATGTTTCTCTCGAGCTTGATGTGAGGACCCATCGCCCTCCCAGGTATTCAATAAGGGAAAAACGCTCAGACGGGGATTCAAAAAGCCCTCGCGGAGCAGGGCCGGTTCGTACTATTACCTGAGGTGATATCATTCTGTTATCTCTAATCATCGCGTAAGCAGGAGTAGCCAGAAACTGAAACTCAAACGCTCACATAGAGACAGAGGAGGAGGAGGGGGGCGGGATTTATTACAGCACAGCACCCATTTAATTTACTTCAAGAGGATTAGGAGTGTGTGTGTGTGTGTGTGTGAGAGAGAGTATACACAGTGCAATCACCACATCTCACTTAAATTGGTCTCTGCATTCTTAATAGAAATTGCGATTCCATTATAATTCACACACTGAGAATCAGCGTGCAACAAGAAACATCACTTACACTCTAGTGTACCTAATAGGTGTACTCATCTCACACAGGCCCACAAAGGAACGAGGCAAACGGCCCATTAAATAAAAAAGAAGGTAGTCTCCGCACTGTCGGTGGGATCGTCAGAGAATTTCTACCTGGTTAATTTCGCCGTGTCTGGCCAATCGGGGAGGGTCTCGGGCGTAAAGCCCAGCAGTGGCGTGTGAGGTGACTGAGTGCACCGGCTGCTCAGAGCGCTACATCACGTTCCGCTCACGTTGTGGGGATTCTCCCATCAACGCTAGCCTGCTGTGTTTGTGTGTGTTCACAACCAATCATATGAAAAAGTAAAAATTTAATTCGGCCAATCCCATTTAATCCAAGTCAAGGTGGCAGCATGAATCTGACATCATACCTCAGTCTCTTGTAGTACTGTTTGACCTTTTCCAGTGATGCAGCATTGATCTGAGCCTGGTATTCCTCCACGGACACATTGTCTCTGTAGTAATATCCCTCCATGCTCTCTAACGCTGGAGGGGATCGAAGAGAGAGAGAGAGAGAGAGAGAGTGAGACAAACGTCTGTATCCACAGTCTGTACAGTTTGACGTCTGTATGTAAATCAATCCTCATAAATACCTTGGGTGAAGAGCACGGGATAGATTTTAAAGCCGCCTCCATTTTTCAGCCTCTGGGGGAGCTGGGAGAAGTAGAAGCTCTCCAAGTAGAAGTAAACCTTCACTGCTTGGCGGG
>OMNV01008084.1:0-14203 GCA_900303265.1 Brotula barbata | reverse complement strand
CCACTCCAGGGGCCACCACAATGGCCCTTCAAAGCAGAGTGGCATTCCATCGCCATGGAGAAGCTCTCTAGACGCCGTGATTGGCTGTCGGTTAATAAGGAAATGAGCACAGTTTGGGGCCTTGGGGGCAAAGTATTGGAGGGTGCAAGGGAGAATAACAATGACTCGATCAGGGCTACAGAGAGAGAGAGAGAGAGAGAGCAAGTAAAATGCTGCCTTTAGTAGAGCGATCCCATAGATCTCTTAATCTCTCACATGCCGCTCTTTCATTCACTTTGACACATTGGTCCAGTATCCATCAAACGTCTCCATGGCATCTGCATTACAAAGCCACGTCAGTCAGCTTCTTAACTGGATATTAGCATTTACTTTCATCCACGTCAATGTAAATAAGTCGGAGTGCCCCGTATAGCTCATAAATTGTTGACGAGTCAGGACAGTATCGATGACGCGCACGGACACGGACGAGTTAAAACTAATTTAGAAGGGGCGGAGAATGGAGAGGAGTGCGAGGATGCGCGGGGAGGGGTGGTGTCTGATCCAGGAAGGGAGGAGGTCCTGATGTGCAGCATGTCATCAAACACCTGCGAGTCAAAGGTTCACAGGTCGCAGCGTCGCAGGTCGGACGAGAAGTTATGTAACATCAACCTCTGTTTCCTAAGTGACATAAAGGATTTATTTAATTTCCCATGAATGTACTGTGGACTTCCCCACTTGAGTTGAGTTGAGTTTGTACTGGAAAGGGGAAACGTGTCTGACGTGAGAGACAAAAGACCTTTTATAAATATGGCAACATCAAATCATTAATATCACATTAAGACTGCTCTGTTATTAAATGTATTCAGGCTGAATGCAGTGCAGCGTGTGTGTGTGTGTTTGTGTGTGAGCGAGCAAGAGCGAGCCGAGCCAAAGACAAAATGGTAAAATATACAAAAGGACAATAAGGAGCAAAGCGGGGTTCAACACACCTACACAGCATTACTGCCAGCACGCGTACCAGTGCAAATATTTGTTCCACACACTCACATAGTTTACACTTAACAAGCTCCAACTGTGTATATGAGTGAGTGTGTGTATGTGTGTGTGTGTGTGTGTACACTGGTATGTTTGAGCAGATAGCAGAAGCGAAAAAGGTCATCGGTCCCAGTGTGAGCGTGAGTGAGGATGCGACAGCACTAATTGGCATTGATAGGACCATGACAAAATTTGTCCAGACTCAGTCATTAAGAACCCGCGGTGGACTCAGCTCATTATTACGGCGCTTAGATGACAGCTCTACTTCATCTCCCTACTTTTAATGTCATTCCCCGAATGCTGCTGCTACAGCTGAGAGGACATCTAATGACCAAATCGCTCAAATAATAAGCTTGACTGATATGAACGCTGATAAGACACATTTATTACGAACATCCGATAATAATTACCACAGCAGGGGGATGGACGTGTGTGTTCACGTGCGATCGTATTGCCCTACGTGTACATATTACAGTGTATTAGCCTGTGTGTGTATCAATGAACTGCATTACCAGAGGGCATCGGGTTCAACGACACGCCCTCCTATTCATTCAGTTTCTACTTCCTGTTTTGGGGGAGAGAATGGAAATGCAGCGGTATTTCCCCGACCATTTCCTTTCATGTGCGCCCAAACAATGAGACCGCCATCATCACCGCACATAGATTGGGAAAGCCAGGAAACACTTGGATCTAACACACATGAACCGTCGGGAGTTTTTGCATGGACACAAATAAAGAATGAGAATTTATAATGCAAAGTACACGCAGACGTTAATGTAATTATCTGTCTCGTTCTCTCTCTCCATATGGGTGAATTGGAAAGCCATTAGTAAATAAACATCAAATCAAATTACATATCATTAGAGTGAATTGCTAACGTTTGTGCATATGTGTGCGATTATGGCTTGTGTATCTCAGTAAATTTGATCATCTGCACTCACTCGTCAATATGGGCACCGTGCGTCTCCATCTCCTTGACAACTGTGGTGAGTTTGTAGAGGAGCTTCTGGTAGGCATCCAGGGTGAGCAGGTCTTCCTCTCTGAGCAGGAAGCGAAGGCCGTGACCCTCGGTCCTGCCCAGGCTGTGGCCCGACGGAGCCGCCATGGTGGTGATGGTGTGCTGGACGTTAACCATGGGGTTCAGTTTACCTGTGGGAGTGCAAAAAAGGGAGGAGGGTTAAATACTGAAGAAGACCGAGACCATGATGCACTATTACCCCACTCTGCCGGATCTTCACCCACCTTGGTCGGCAGTACCGCGTCCTCCCTTCTCCAGCGTGTTCTTCCTGTTGTCCAGCTGCACACCTAAGGCGCTGCCCAGTGAGGTGGTGGTCTTGGGGTAGGACACCTCCATCACGTTGATATGACAGTTTGTGGGGCAAAAGTCGCTGCTGTGGAGGGGGGACACCTTGGCCTTGGCCTGCTTAAAGGTGGGCCAGGCTCTGTTTTTTAGTACCCGAGCAAACTGGAACAAAGACACAGAAACATTGTTTGAATTAGAGACGGACAATAAAAATCTGACAGATCGCATTAAAAACATGCTGACAGATTATCATCTTAACGTCCTGTACTCTTCTACATATACAACATTAATCAGAGCAGAGGCATAAACACAACGTTTTCTACACTGCTTGCTCTGTTGAAACGACAGCTCAAATATTTCACAATAGTCAAAGATCCAACACAGAAACATAACATCAGCACCAACTCACACATGTGAGAAACTCCAGACCCTACATGACCATTCATCATTATTATTATTTACGAACCTGGAACGGCTTTGATTTGAGCAACATGGCAAAGTGTTATCATGTTGTAAAATTACATGATGGAATGCTGTAATATTTTACTATTCTTGGTTTGATTTGTGACTTCCGAGACCTCCAGGAAGTGTGCTCATGTTTTGAATTTGTTGCAGAGATTTTTTTTTTTTTCATACACAGCCATAAACGCACAAAGAGCTATTGCAATGAAGAAATGTTAACAGAAGATTGTAGACTAAATAAGTAAGAAACATCTCAACATCTACGTTTACTTGCTCGGTGTCCTTAACGTCCTCCGATAGCCCAGTTCTCAGGGATCCAGCAGGACGGCCGGACTCAATAGCACCCACACATTTTTTCTCTAAAATATTTGGTTGCACTTTCCTTGAACCCGCTGTCGCTAGGCCTGCATCCTGTCTTGGATGTTACTCAGCAGATACTGAGAGCCATCGTGATGGTTTCCATCAATCTTTAGCAACTCGGGCCGTCAGACGGCGTAAGCCGATGTATATGTTAACTAAGCAACTTAAGCCAAACATTTCTCCTCGGTTATCTCGGCGAAGTGGAGCATGGAGTGATATTGCGTGGCAGCCAGCTGACCTTCTGCTGAGAGCTAAGAGAGCTGCATCACATCTGTCTGTCAGCAGAGTCTGGGGACCCCAGGTCTTTTTCTTCTTCTTCTTCTTCTTCTCCTGTCTTTCCTTCGCTTTCATCCTGTCAGTTCATTCTTGCTCTCCCCACCTCGCTCTCTTCTGCTCCCCCTCGTTCTCGCTGGGGGTCTGAGAAGGAATGCTCCAGTGCAGGAGGGGACTTACACAACAAAAGTCCTGACTGTGGCTGTTCAGAGCTATTTATAAGCGACTGGTAATTAATCCAAGGCCAATTCTAATTTTGAGTCAGATTTCTTCCGTTTTCGCTCGCACGCACACTTGCACGCATGAGGATGTTTTGCCTATAGACACATGGACGCAGATTTGAAGGCAGTGATGAAAAAAGCTCAGTTCTTTAAGAGAACGGCCTTAACTGTAATCACAAACAGAGCCCGCACTTGAGATGTTATCTTCACATACTTAATCACAACAAGACAATGACAGACCAATGGTCTAAATATTTCTTTTTCCCTTTTGGGACAGTAAGAACTGATTACATTTTTGCCCAGCAGCCTTCAGACATTGTTGTCTTTCTGTGTCTCCAGTTTGATGGACTTTGACATTTGGATGTCTGTGCAGTGAGAAAACAAACTTCCATCAAGGACGTCAATGTCTTTTCAAGTTGTCAATTTGTTTTTTTTTCCTCATTTTCCTTTTTTTCTTGATAGTGTTGGCATACCAAAAGTTACTCAAAACTTCCTCTGTACTAATTTAGCTTTCAAATGCCATGTCTACACCTTAATCCACAAATTCTTTATGTACTGTATATATCAAGTAAAAGATAGATGATAGATATGAAAATCCTTGTTGTTTTTGCTGTGTATATGTAAGTATGTATAACACAAATGATGGATGAGAGTATCAACTAGACTGCGTCGTTACCTTTCTGTAGTTGGTGATTCGCCGGTTGATGTGCTCCACCCTTTCGCCACACATGGCACTGAAGCGTACCTGCAGCTCCTTGGGGATGACATCGCAGCTGGAACTCAACCTGCTGCACATCTGCACCAGCGTGTCGTCATTGCGTGCTAGCGTCTCCAGGATCTGGTCAGACGGAGGGCAATGACCGTGAATAAAGGACCATCCAGTACTGCTGCTGTATCCAGAGTATTTCAGTGCTGTTATCTTAAATTCCCCCGTGTTGTTCATAACTCCACGGAGATATATGTAGACTATATGATACATAATATGTATGTAGATCAGAGAGCAGATATGAGGAGGAAAAGAGACACAAATCTCCGAGCTGCCTTAATGAGATGCCCACTGGAGGACAGAGAAAAGTGAGGGAGGAAATGGAACAGCAGGAAGCGACCGAAGCATAAGAAAACCCATAGACCCGACAGCATCCGCGATATTAAAATTCAACATCACGCACCTCTCAGAGGACACACGGACAACCGGGGCGGATGTTTATAATAACGCTAGAATTACTTTCATTCTTGACGGATTGGGAAACTCTTATTTTGGAGGGGAAAATAACTTGAAAATAACCTGATTTTTTTCAAATCATCATTTCATCGGCACTTTGGGGTCCTCACTAAGCTACCACGAACAAACGCTTCAGCGCGCTACACAGTGCAGGATCATTGGATTTGGCAGTACGATGCATGCTTTTGGTCCACATGACCATTAGTGTCTCTCATTCTCATAAATCAAAGATAATTATTCTATCAGAAAAGTACACATGTCTCACAGCTGGGAATGAGCTCAACTTAAAAAAAGAAGAAAAAAAAGACCTCAATCTGCATAACAGGAAAGCTCGTCTGCTGCTCGACTGTCTGCGCCGAGGCATGACGCGGCCAAACTTTTGTTTTTGAGCAAATACGGGAAGAAATATGGTAACTTCTCACAATCATTAAGTCCTTGCGTTTATCTAGTACTGCTCTGTAGCCTGGAGGCAGACAGAAGCATTGCCATCGGTTTGTTTATGCCGTTATTGTTCTCCCTCATCAAGCGAGGAGCGGCTCTGAGGCACCGCACGCTAAAAGCACTATTCATCACCTGAAAGGCAATCAAATCCTCTCTCTTTCCCTCCTCTATTGTTTCATCCCTTTCATCCGCAGCCGCCTCGGATAAAATAACAGTCACAGCGTTAAAAAGGGCCATAAACACGTTTCCATTGTTCCTATTTTTACTTTGGGGTCTATTTTGAAATGAAAAAAGAAAAATACCCCCAACATGATCCCTTTTACTCTTACTGCAGCACCGCTGTACATAATGAGTGAAAAACACGTTGTTAAAGGTACTGTCTCTTAAAGTCATTTCTGATTGGCCAGCTGCCTCAGAGCTTTGAGGGCGTGTCTTTGCGTGTATCATAGGCTTCCATTAATGCGTGCCATACCTTTGCGGTGAGGCTGAAGAACCCCTTGGGCTCCACCATCTTCTCCATCACATGGCACTTGATGCCAGCCGTGCTGTCGTACTCGTAAACTACTCCGTACTCCAAGTGGACGTTGTCCACCGTCAGACTCACGTGATCTTTCTTCCCATCGATGATGGCTATGGTGTTGAATTTGTCCATCACCTCTGGGATTACAAAGACACAGAAGAACAACAAGATGAAGATTCTGTATTCAGCACACTCTGTCATCAACGCAGAGAGTCCATGCACACACTGTGGTTATAACATGTTTTTGTTGTCACTGACTAGGAGGCCTGAGACCACCAAACCAGCATCCTAATCCTTCTTAGAAGACAACTCTCAGATTGTGGCTTTCTGTCTCCTCCTCCCCAAAAATGATGAGCAACACCAAGAGCATTAAGTTAAATTGCCCTATGCAAATGTGATGACTTAATATGGCAGTAAATCCAACTCTGGAGCTGTTTGCAATGGAGAAAACAGTTTTCCTGTTTTACTTTCTATCTTGGCTCCATAAATCACAGGGGGGAATTAACAGTTGATGAGCCAAAGGAGGCGGTTGTTGTCAGGCTAACAGACTCCAGATGAGACTGTTTAGAGCTGTGTCAGAGTTATTACTGGCTGCTTCAAAGGAGGCTCCAGACTCGTGAGCAAATATGAAGTGCGTGCGTGTGTGTGTTTGTTCACCTTCGACTTTGCACTCGAAGCCGTCCCCGTTCTCCTCAGCGGTGGGTTTCTGATGAGTTTTCTGGTGGTCCTCCTGGGCGCTCTCACTGTTGTTGTAAACCCACTTAATGGTATCTTGCTGCGGAGGGAAGCGGTACGCGTTCACACGTGTCAAGGAGTCAGGCTACAGTAACATCGCCGTTATCACTCCACTCCCACTCACTGATAACAGGTAACATTTTCTATTCTATTACTGGGAAAACGGCAGGTGAGAACGAGAGAGTTGTGGCTCGTGCGTGGCCAGGCTGAGGTTTGGGTTTTGGTGGTGGCGTTGGACTGACTGTGCTCAGATATGGCCTCCAGCGTCACAGCTTGGTTGGCAGAGTATACAGAGCAAAGCCTTCATCACCGTATAGAAACACGGTACTTTGTGAGGCCGCAAAAAGTGAACCCCTGCCAATCTCATCAAACCATTCTAGCATGCAACACAGACATGTGTGTGTTTGTGTGTGTGTGCATCTGTCTGCACAAGGTCTCTCCTCTCCACACCCAAACCCGCAGCGGGATTCCTGCCAAGGCCGCATGCTGTGCTTGCCTACTGGTTTGTGGTCTTTTAGAGTATGAGCAAATACATACACACGCACATATATGCATAGACATGGAGAGGAAGAGGGGGGGAGAGAGAGAGAGAGAGAGAGAGAGAGAGAGAGAGAGAGAGAGAGAAGGCGTTTTCCCCATGTCCACACTTGATGTAAACCAGATCTCCAGTCTTGTTGGAACCCTGCAGAGCTTCATTAAGTCTCCGGTCCCAGCGGGGTTCAATTACGGCGCATTTCTCCATCATAACCTCACCCTCCCTGTGCCCCCGCCCCCCCTCTCCGCCCACCTTCAACAGGTGGACTGAGCTCATCCTCTCCTCCTACACTCCTCTGCTGTCAAACACTTTCCCACCACATACTGAGAGGAAAAGAAACTCTGACTGGCCTTTCCCATTTTTCCTCCGTCGACTCCAAAAAGTGCAGCTGCCCCGCGAGCGCTCTCCCCCAGCCTGAGCCCCAAACTCTCCCAGCAGCCTGCCAGTCTCCCACAGCAGGACCACCACTCGAAGCCAGGGGTCAGCACTGGAGGAGCCAAAACTACTATTATTTCTGCGTAATGACCCAGAGAAGGAAGTCGGGGGAAAGAGAGAGAGCGACAGAGAGAGAGATGGAGGTACACGGGGACTTGGCTGCTGTGCCTCTAGGCATCGTCTCCTCTCTTGTCTCTCCTCCTCCCTCCCTCTGCTCTTCTCCGATCTCCTAGACTTTCCAGCACTTTGTCCCCTTTGCCTTTTCCTGTCTCCTTCCTGTCTCACCTGAGTGGGTCGGCGGTATTTCCTGCACGCTGTGACGTGAGCGATGACGCTGGCATGGCTCTCCTTGCTGACATTGATGCCGTTCACCTTGATGATGCACTGGCCTGGGTGGAGGCCAGCAATGGCCGCCACCGTACCTGGTGAGAGAGAAGAAGAAGGAAGATGATGTCAATACAAGGACAATAAAAACAAGGATCAGCATCACATCCTGTACACAAACTTGGTAGAATAATACTCCTTTTTTTGACTTGTATTTACAACTTCAGTTTCCTGTTTTGGCAGCTCGGGAGGAGGGCGAAGAGGAGGAAGCTGTTTATCCGTGGTAGACGAGGGCCTCGCTGAGGGATGTGATTCAGACCTTAAGAGGACTTCAAGGTTTACAGCTATGCAAAGGAAGTGCATGGCAGACTAAATATTCCTCCTTAAACACACACACACACCGAACATGCCATACATTCTAATGCACACCACTGCCAACAGCTGAATCAGGTGCTGCAGGAATAAAAAATGATGTGGCTGCACCTTTGCCTTAACAAGCTCAGCGAGTAAATATAACACAGCACAACAGAGAGGCAAACCAAAGCTGAGAAAAGAGAAAAACACAGACTTTTTCTGCAGGCTCACAAAACACCTCTGTGGGTTTGTTCAAAGGAAAAACGCAACAAACGAGCAACTCACATCCATATTACTGTTATTCATTTGGCATGGAGTCTATTTTTTCCTTCTCTATCAGCATCCAGCAAACATTACTCAACCTGCACGCAGCTGATGAAAGATTTGTAAACGTTCCGAGCCCGACATCAGCTAGGTTTTTGTGTTTCTGGAGGAACTGGGTGGTTGCAGCTTGAATGGCAAAGCAGGAGGGGACGTTATTAATGTAAAAATGTGAAGGAAATGATATCAACAAAGATTCTTATAAAGTGATGCATCGGTTCTACCCGGTCTCACTTTCTCGCCGTCTTCTCACTGCTCCTCCAGTCTCTTTCCCTCTCTGGTATTTCCTGACCCCGTTGACACCAGACACTGGGCTGAGTGGCTGTTACGGCCATTACAGGGATTAGATCATCAGCTTTGTCTCTTGGGATCAAAGCAACGAAACAAACAGCAAATTCCCAAGCATCCACAGCCATACACAGACAGGCATGTACAGAATACAACATTACACCGCTATCGTTCTTCGATTGCTTAAAACAAGACCGGATTCTCCTGAGAACAGCCGACAAGGCCACGGATTGTTTTTCGATTTGTCTCTATCTCACACCGGCCGTGATAGCAGCGCTACTAAACATGTGAGGCAAGAGAGGAAAAGATGGATTTGGGCCAACAAAAAAAAAAGAGCAAAGTGCCTCTGGATCCCACAGAGAAGTTAAATGTGTAAAAGATACGGGATAGATACATGGAAGTCATTACGATATGATTGGAAAATTACTAATCCCTGGTTTTGGCATCGCTCTCAACTAACCAGCTGAGCCACATGGAGAGGATGAGGGGGATAAATTGGCCTCTTGTGGCCAAGTCACACGCGCACACACTCTTAAGACCTGCGTGCCAGCTGTCGGCCAGCTGTGCCAGAGGAAAATGGAGGTGATAGAGATCCTTTCTTGATGAAGCCAAAACATATTACAGGTGTCCGCTTACCTCGTCCGACAGCATGGACCACGGAAGGACCGAAGCCACGGATCTGGAACCCCAGCCCGTCAGCTGAGTCTGGGATCTTTACCGTTCTGGGGAGAAAAGACGCTGCATTAGTTTCATATGTTACAGACAGGACATGAACATGAACACGTACATTAATGCAGGAAAATCCAGACTCACTCTCTGGGCTTTGTGCTGACCAGGACTCTCAGAGGGCCCTTGGTGTTAAAACACTGCCGGAGGAGGACCTCCACTTCAGAGAAGGGCCTGAGGAACACCAGGTCTCCATTTATGGCAAACAACTTCTTCCCGACCTCCAGACCGGCCATCTTTAAACAGGACAGAAAGATTGTCTATTATTATTATTTTTATTACTACTTAATTACATCAGCTAGCCTAACCTGAAGCAACACGAATACATTTTCATTCCTGCCGTCTATCGTGCTGCGTACTCATGTCATTTTCAGCTTGAGGAGACTTCTACTGGTACAAACCGAAGGTGAAATTCTATACATCCCACAGCAAAATGTAAGCAATGCCTCGCTCGTGAAAGACTTTTATCTGTGAGTACACAGCTGGATCCTGTTGTGCACTTCACTGGCCCAGATTGAATATTTATGCATAAACACAGACACACACAGCAAATCTGCAGGCAATTCAGGCCGTCCACGGGCTGGGGGGAATTATGGGCTGCGCGTCGACATTGATCACATTTCCCTCGAAACCCTTCTGTCCCATTTTCATCTCGTAGATCAAAGCTAAACACAAAAGGAGACCTAAAAAAAAAAAATGCGGTGCCTTTTTATGTATTCTATTTTTGCATGAAAATGCTTCTAATGTTAGCATCGGCGTCAGGGTCACTTAGCATAAAGGCTGTTTAGAGGGGGTCAAACTGTTTCTATTTTCAACAAATGATGATCAAACAATTTGAACAAAGCACTGAAGCAATAACTTCTGATCAACAGCAAATTAAAGTCTGCAGAGGAAACTAGAAGGACACTTTGCATTATTATATTTGCAATTGTGTATTCGCAGAATTGTTCTTAGGAGTGTAGACATGCACGTCAACGCTTCTGGGTGTGCATGTGTGTCTGCGTGTGTGTGTGTGTGTGTGTTCTCACTTCTGCAGGGGAGCCCTTCTCCACAGATTTGATGATGGGGACTCGGTTCCTCTCTTCCAGGGTAAATCCGTAGCCTCCATCACTCGGTCTTATCTGGAAAAACAACACGTCCTCCTTCAGCAAACCTCCACGCAAACACACAGACACACACGCACACGCACGCACCGAGCACCAGCAGATACCTGTACAAATTGATAGCAGCCGTAGTAGCGTGTGCTCACTGCTCTAAAAGGAATGCTTACTAAGGTATAAAATTGACTTTTGCAGAGTCACAAGTTTTCCATCTCACAGCTGTGTGCTTCCTGGTGATTTAGTTCACCTTTGGTTTGTTCAGAGTTGCAAAATCGTGGCACATTACGCAAACGGAGCGTGAAGCATCCAATAATTCAGCAGGCGAGCGATGAGGAGGGCTCACCAGGAGAGACTTGGAGATGACGTTCTCGATGATTTTCAAGTCGTGCTTCATGGGCTTGTGTTTGGTGTTGGAGCCTTCCATCTCCTCGTCGGCGAAGAATCGAAACAACAAGGGCTCATCCTTGAATTCGCTCTTCTCCAACACTGAGGGGGGTCATGGCAGCAGCAAGCCATAAACCAAAGAAGGGAGAGAAATGAATTCAAAGACACTTAATGACTGCGCAACACAAGAAATAAAGCATGTTCTATTTCAGCGACTGTCTTTTTACACTTTCTTTTGATGGTTAATTGAAAACTTGATTCTCTTGGGAGGATTTGACGACAGCAATAACGCTCACACATGCCTGCCATGTATCCCCCACATGCACAAATACACGCATCATCGCATAACATCGCTTTAGAATGAACTCGGTTTCCAAAGCAACATAAGATTTCATGTTTAGAATGTAAGAAGAAAAAAAAAACGCCCTGAGGGGGAAAAACAGAGTTTCCTTTAAACATTCCATCACTTCATTCCCCTCACAATCAGATACAGAGCCAATTGTTTTAATAGCCACGTCGTCAGGCCAAATAACGCGCAGGCAGGAATGATAAAATTAGCCTGCGCGCTGTGGAAGTGAAAGAAAGTTTGATGGCTGGAGCCGGGGCAGCTCTGTTCCGTGGATGTGCCGGTAATTTGCAGTGTGAGCCCGGACTGCGGGTAGTTTGGAGCGGTTACATCATGAGGGCTACAAGGAGACGCGCCGTGATTCATACTGCGTGTATGCACATATGATGTGGACTTTGGCACACGGACGCGTGGAGTTAAAAAACAAACAAGACGTAACCATGGCGACTGTCCATTTACAATTAAACTGACCAACATCCGCGCGGTGTGGGTGCCAAGTTCTCACAGCGAAGGCAAACCACGCGTGTAACCTGCGAGCGGTCACGTGCACGCAAGGACGCACGGACTTAATAACGGCCCCGACCGCACGCACGCACGCACGGATTCATTGACTGGATCGGAAAAGTCAGTTCTATTCCTGTTGCGTGTCGAGGGAATTACAAGAAGAAATGGAGAGACAAGAAGAGCAGTTGTGTTCTTGAACAGGATGTCAAATGCCAAACGCCCTCTGTGTGGCTTCTCCAAAGTATTCAACTCTCTCCGCCATGGATTCCATGCATTGTGAGGAGCAGGATCACAGCTTTTTTTTTCTCTTTTTTTTCTTTTTTCCTGGTGAAACGTGCAGTACCGTGATGCATGAAGCCATTGTCACACAGCTCCACCCCCAAGATCAACGCTTCCTCTCTCGTCCTGCAGTCCCCCTGCACCAGAAAACACCAGAGATGGAGAGAGAGTGGACAGAGAAGTAAGTCGAGCGTTAGTGAGAGAAGCAGTCCAAAGTTGTCCGCCCCCCTCCCCTCTTACCATCCCCCTTTGTTCCAGCATCTAAAAGCTCCCACTCAATCAAACACAACCCAAAATCATGTCTAGACAACAGAGTGTGACAGCTCTTGAAGTCCCGGCTAAGATCTGCAAGCTTTCCCATTGACCTTGGTCACACACATGCGAGCAGCCAAACACACACACCCACACGTGTAAAGTCTGCCATTGATTCTGCGGCCACCATCTACATTTCATGTCTTTGTTATCATCTTGGACAGGACTATCAATCTGTCGACCTCAAAGCTTTTCGTCAAAGTCAATAAAGCTCCGCCGAGTTTGATTGGCGAGAGGCGGCGCTTTGTTGTCGCCGTCTCTTTCCTCTGTTGTGCATTTGAAGTGATCCCTCCTCTCCTTCCTCGCTTGTCTTTCGCACCTCCTTACAACTTCAGTGTTAACTATAAACCCGGACAGATGCAAGTGGGAGACGCAGCTTTGGGTCTTACCTGAGCTATGAGCCAGTCGATGAGCTTGTTGGCCATCACCACTGATTTGTAGGTCCGCAAATGGTAATCTTTATCCCTGGATGGACATGAAAACAGAAACGGGAATTAGGATTTTTACCAGACTACTAATCTATGATTCACCCATCCAGTTTATAACAATATCGAGCGGTCATTTCAAGATATATTTAGACAAAATGTGTCATAAAAGATATATTATTTGGTCACTTTTGAAGTTTTAGCCATTGTATCATAAATCTAAGTGACTTTCTGACAGAGCATGGGGTACCCAAGCCCCGAGGAGCATGGGTAACGGCTCTCATCGCAGAGTTTTTGCCTCAGGGTGCCTCATGTCAGTCTGGTGCGGCTGTTCTCAGTGTTACCACACACAGGCAGATCCTGCCAGACCCAGAGAATGCTGTCTGAAATGGAATCGTGACTTTCCCATGAAAACCGGGGTCTCCCCAGGGACGCACGGGGCCTGAGCTGCAGGCCGGGAAAATCCAGAACCACCACCACTTTTACACCACTTCCACCACATGCAAACACTCACTCAGACACACACCACCTCACAAACATGCACTCCCAGGCCGTCTCACATACACACACACACACACACACACACACACACACAGTCCAGAGAAGTCAAACATGTCATGGGGGCCAAGTTAAAGTCAAATCTCAGCTGTTCAGGGCCGCTCAGTCTGAGAAAAGTGAGAGGGTGAACACCACCCCCTTACCTCAACAACTCCACAAGCTATTACATAACCGCATCCTTTGTTGCTTTTGATGCTTTTGTTGGTATTTTGTTAGCGATCCACATTTACGGTGTCATGCCTAAACCACGTGGACCAGAAATGAACCAATGGACCGGCACCCCCCTCCTTGGGAGACCAGAGCCAGGCTGATTGGGGCGCACGGTGAGGCTGTCAAAGTGAAAAATGGCGGGTAAACAGGCGTTGAGCGGTCGGCCATATGTCCGGCATGAGGGAAACGGCAGTCTGAGGGCTAACAGAAGAAAAGGTCAAAGAGGTGGATTTAACTGGCCCACTGCTTTCTGGATCACAGCAGAGAGGAAAAGGACCAAAGGAAAAGGAAGAGGAAATACGGCCCTGACATTTAGGGAGATGGAGAGGGATGACCGAGGCAACGTGGCATTTCTTAGATTTATTACGCAGAGGAGTAGTGTAGGGTGTGTATAATATATACTGTATGTACTAAAGGCTGGAACACTGGAATCGGTTATCGTGTGTGCGTGTGTGTGTGTGTGTGTGCAGCACCAGGCTGCGATGGAAATCAACATTTCAAAGCAGGAAATCAGATCCCCGGGTAAGGATGGATTCACAGCTTTCTTGTAA
>OMNV01008082.1:0-12693 GCA_900303265.1 Brotula barbata | reverse complement strand
AGAGCTGATTATTATTATTATTATTTATATTTTTTAAATATTTTTACGCTGCCTTGAATTTATGCTTGTTTCTTTGTAAAGAGGTACTCTGACATTGTTTTTGTGTTGAGTTTTTATTGAGCTGCTATGTTTTTTTGTACATTTTTTTTTAATGCATAGCAATCATTTCCTGTCATTTTGGAATTTTGGAAAGCACACACGCACACATATTTATATATACAGTATATATATATATACAAATAAGTTTGTATTATTATGAAGGCTCATTGTTTTTAGCTTTTACCAGATCAAAGTAAAGAAAGTGTTCTGATTCGGTCTTTCGCTGTTTATTTTCAAGAATAGAGGGAACGGCTGACTGAAGAACACAAAAGAGCCACAAATCATCAAAACAATCAGTAAAAACAATCAGAACAAACAAAACAATCAGTAAATTTACAATTCACAAACTGATATTGTCTTTGTTTCCTTTTGGATCTGTTACTTTTTAACCTTTTTCAAAATACAAACTGATTTTTACGTTGAACAAAAGCAAACAAAAACAATGAGCCTGTTCCATAAGCCAATTCACCAAGAAGAGAAGAAAAAAGATAAATGTATTGAGATTCATTTTGTCTTGTTGGAAATGATGTGAACGCTCATAGATCATGACTTTTTCTGCTGTAAACATGAATGAAAAAACTCAAACAAAACTTTTTGTCTGTTTATTGGAAGTAAAACGATAAGTAGATTAATTTTATTTATTTGAAAATTATTTAGCAATTTATTGATATATTTGAATTTGTATGTGTTTGAACATATTTGATTTTTTATCATTTGTGTATTATTTTGAGATTTATTAGCAATTTATGTATTGGCAAATTAATTATTTATTTATATCATTAATTTATTAGTGGTTTATGCAATATATAATGTATATATATGACTTTTCTAAGGGATTTGGCAAATCGTGCCGGAGTAATTCAGGAAAAACCGAGCTGGAATACGTGGGAGAATTGGAGAAAATGAAAAAACCTACCCCACTTTGGAGCCCCGTAGCACCCACATACTTTCACCTAGAAACTTGGTTAAAAGTTTGAACGGGTCACAAGACTTGGTGCTCTTTTGGGTCCAAAGGGCATTTTCCTGCCACCTAGGGTTCTCAAGTTATGGCCGTGTGAGTTTTGTGCTCATTTAGGACCATTTTCAACTTTCAATGAGTGTGTATTGCAACGGCTAGGACGCGTGACGTCACCCCGCTCTAACTTTCATGAGAAAAATAATGAAAAATCCGCAAACAAACTCCCGTAACTCCGCCATTATTACACCTACGCAGACAAAAAAATACACCAAAACGTAGGTATTTTCGTTGGCTTTCACCCAAAAATTACCGACTTTGATCCGTTGTATCGTTTTTGGAGAAAATCTCCCTCAACCGCGGGGTGCGCCTGCCGAAGCTGCCGTTGACTCCCATGTTAAAATCGACTCGGAATTTCTCGTCCAAACTGGAACGAAGCCATTTTCTACACGCTCGTAGCTCCACAAACGTAAGGAGCAGGAGCATGAAAAATACATTCCTGTCTTCGTTGAGGTCTTGAGACGCTCACCGTGCAAGAATTTCGTCTGTAGCTCTTTTCGTTCAGGAGTTATAAGGCTCGGAGCGAGGGGTGGTTTTGGCGAGAGAGCCGAAAAATGCAAATGAAGGTCATTTTGAAACTGTAATAACGCTTTAAATCATTATGACGGACACATGAGACACATCGACGTCTTCCTTAAAGTCTTGGGATTCCAACGGTGTATGAATTGTATTTTTGGCATTAGTTGTTTTCGAACGGCGAGGGTTTTTGTGAGGGGTGTGTTCACCGCTCTTTCAGCACCCCGGTGAGCGGCATCACCTCTCACTTCATGGCCCGGGCAGACGTGAGCACACCGGACTCTGATTGGCTATTCACTTTGCTCAAACTGATTGATTGAGTGATTCAGCAGAGCGCCGCATGATTGGTCAAATCCCTGTCCGTCAATGTGTGCTCGCCTGTGATTGGCCGCTTTCTCGCCGTTCTCGCGCGTTCCACCGCTTCGTTTGAACCGCCTTCTCGTTAGTGCTTCGTTCGGCGTTGATGGCTGAACTTACGGTAAGTTGGCGTTCTTTCTCTCAAATTACTTGTTAAAAGCATAAAAGTTGAACTTTTCTCATCTTAAAACTGATATGTGTGCTGGACATATTGTTCATGTGGTGATATACGTGTGCTGCAGGAATTATTCACGTATTTTACTGAACTTAGAGCACTGATATAGCATTGCCGTTTAAAACAAATAAAATAATTTCTTGCTGCGTAGCTGGCTTGTTAAACGCACATTACTTGTTAAAAGCATTAAACTTGAATTTAACTGAGCTTAAAAATGCTGTATGTGCTGGAAATATTGTTCTTATAGTGATATATGTGCGCTGGAGGAATTATTCATGTATTTTACTGAAGTTAAAGCACTGATATAGCCTTGCCTTTTTTTTCTTCTTTTTTCCTGCTGCGTAGCTGGCTTGCTAATCGCAATTTTCTCGATAAAAGCATACAACTTATACTTTTCTGAGCTTAAAACTGCTCTGTTTGCTGGAAATATTGTTATTGTGGAGATATATTTGTGCTGGAGGAATTATTCACGTATTTTTTTAAAGTTAAAGCACTGATATAGCCTTGCCTTTTTTTTCTTTTTTTTCCTGCTGCGGAGCTGGCTTGCTAAACGCACATTATTTGTTGAAAGTATAAAATTTCATTTTTCTGACCTTAAAACTGCTGTTTGTGCTAAAGATATTGTTACTGTGGTTAGAAGAAGTTTTCACATGGTTAATATAAGTCCAAATACCAGTAATGTAAAAATGCTCCATTACAAGTACAGGTCTTGCGTGATTAAACACATATTAGATTTAAGTAAATAAAATTGAACTATTCAAAGATTTATAATAAGGCTTTTATCATTTATCATGTACAAAACCATTTTAATATTTTATATTCTGGGCACTATAATATTTTAGTCAGTAAAATATTAGGTTCTATATGACATTTTTTGGTCATGAGCCATGTATCATGTATCAGAAAATATTACATGTAATACTGTCCAATGTTACTTCTGTTCACTTTTACTTGACTTCTTACAATCATTGTCTTGTGCAATATTATGCTCATTATCAGGTCACATGACTTGAATTGACTATTTTTACTGTGTGATTTCAGTACTTTTACTTTCAATCAAACATCTGAATCTTCACTTATGAAAATAACAGTGTCCTCATCCATTTGGTCAGAGCAGAGCTCAACACACACACACAGACACACACTTTAATATTACATTCGAAGGCCCTGTTAATATCATGCGTGACATGTGTGCTGATTTGCCTCTTTTCTGCTGTGTAATCTGTTGTGGTGAGAAAGTACAAAATGGCTGACATGGAGAGAGGCTGCTGAGGAGGAGCAACCAAACATTAGGAGGAAATTGATAATAATAATAATAACAATAATGATACTCAGGTTATTCTTATTGTGTATCATGTGCAATAGTTGGTTTAATATTTTATATTATGGACATTATGAGCTTTTTCTTATCATGCATAATAATAATATACAGTATATAATAATAATATACTATAATAAATATTTGATACAACAATTTATGGTCATTATCAGTTCATTATCACACGTCATGAAATAGTCTGTTTGACGATAATGAAAATTAAAAGTCACATTGCATTATATTATTTTGTGCAATATTATGTTCATTTTCAGGTTATAAATCACTCGGTGTCACTTTAGTCTTTATACATACATAAAGACACACACATATGGACACTGTTACATTTGAGGGCCCTGTTAATATCATCCGTGACATCTGTGCTGATCTGCCTCTTTTCTACTGTGATTAGAAACTCCAAAATGGCCGACACGGTCGTCATTATAGAGGTGTCTCCGACAGCTGGTGTGTGTGTGAGAAACAAAGGTTTTGTCCTGTATGGTGTGTCATGCTGATTTTCTTTTTTTCTGCTATGTAAGCTGCTGTTGTTAGAATATACAAAATGGCTGACATTGAGAGATGCTCCACAAGAGGAGCACGCAAACATTAGGATGAAGTAAGGCGGTCACATCAGTCCTCAGTTAGACACACACACACACACACACACATACACACACATGAGCTAGAACAGAAGTAAAGATGTTTCAGATGTGTCTGTATATTGCTGCTACCCTCTGTATCTTTGAGACAGAATAGCATTTCTCCTCTTCTTTACATGTGTCTGCAGAATCTCAGTGCTGGTGGATATACTACAAAGACTGACAGAAAGTGAAAGACTTGACCTGGAGAGTTCACCTTCACCCGGAGAGACTTCCTCAGGTCTCTTCACCTCTCACCACACACACATACTTATTTCTCATACACTCACCTCTCATACATTGATATCACATACACTTACCACAAGTACATTCATATCCTCCATTGACCTCTCATACACTCACCTTACATATACTCATCTCTCATACTTTCACATTACATACTCTCATACAACATACACACTTTTCACAAATAAATACATACAAAGCATTTGTTAACTCTCTTTTTGTTCCCCTAGCCTTTTTCACAGCTGCTGCAGCGTTTTCACGGTAAGTCAGCTCAAACTTCAGTTTCAAAACTCATCCTAATGCCATTTCCCAACGCGGTATGTCAAAGACGTGATGTGGCTGTTTTATTTTAAAAAGTGCACACAGTCCAAGGGACCACGCGTTCTCCAGTGCCCTATTTTAAACGAGACAGTCATTGTTAATAAAGTGATGGCTGCTTGCTTTGTGCATAAATTATCTTTGTTGTTCTTTGACAATCACAGTTTGACACACACAAGACGTTTACAGTGTACTCAAGTTCAGTGTGGCATTGTGTGTCAACAGATGGCTCAAACACCTCCTCAACCAAGACCATCGTGGACTAAGGGTGAAGCACGGACCCCCCTCAACTCACCAGCCACAAAGGTACAGCTCGCACCACTTTCCTTGGTATCTATTGAGCGCACTGAGTCACTTCAAATCTTCATTCAGCTAAAATTGGCATTATTTGTAAATAGGTTGCCAAAACTCAGACGCCTCCACAACAAGGATCATTCTGGGCTAGGGATGTTGCACGGACCCCCCTGAACTCACCAGCCATAGAGGTATAGTTCCATCCTTCTTACTTTGTACCTAAGGAGTGCATTGTGTCCTTATCTGGTAAACTTAGTTTCATCCTGCCTCTCCTACAAAGCACGTGACATGCCTCCTGTTATGAGTACATTTGAGCTTTTTTTGTGCTGCGTGTCACCACTGTCTGCATGTAATAAAAACACATGTAAGAACCCTCAAATGTCTCATTCCTTTGGTTTCAGTTGCCTGAGGGCACTGGGTTATTTCATTGCCTTTGAATGATTGCTATTGTGCGTTACTAGAAGGACCAGACACGGACACCACCACCAGCCAGACGCTCCTGGACCAGAGACGATGCACCGTCCTGCTCCACTTCTTGGACTCGGAAGGTAGGTTTGTTTTTGTTTTTTTTCTCTGCTTAGACAGTTAGGTCACAACAGTCAGGTACATGAAAAGAAATACTCAATATGATCAATAAAAGCGAAAAGCCTGATTCTTCATCTACATTTATACAACACTTTAGTCCACCAAGAAGAGCGTAGACCGGACACGTAAAAGACATAAATGACATTCATTCTTGAAAGACCTAGCATAGTTCACAGATGAACTGGGACTATCAGTCTTGAATGTGTAGGATGTTTAGTTAAATATGTTGAATGTACACCGTGCAATATGTGTTACGTGTAATAATAAGAATGATCATTTCAATAATAATGCAGGCACTACTGATACTGCTGATAATAATAACATCAACGATAACGTTGACAATACTAATAATGAAAACAATTGCCATAACATAAATGCTGATAATACTGATAATTAATAGCGATATGCTGAGGAAACCAGGTGAGACTGGTTCTTGCCCCTCGCCACGCGGCTGCAGTGTCTGACAGCTGAGGTCAGACACGCTTTTTTATTGTGTCACTGGAATGCATTGCAGTCTTCCGTGACAGACCTGGGCTGCATGTATGGAGTGTTTGATTCACACTCCAGAAATGCTGTAGATTTGCCGTCCCCCAACGGAACTGCAGTGGTCCTCACTTTCACTGATTTGAGTGACCTGGTTGACCATCCTCACCAACTCTTTCAATGTCGCAGTGCCCAGGTCACCTATGAGTTTGTCCCCGTTTCTTTTGAAACACCACACCGGCCCTGTCAGTGTCCTGGACAGTCAGCTGTTGTTCAGGTCACACTTCCAAAAACACTACACTTCCTGAACAGAAAAGGTCCAGATTGGTAACAGATGCTGCACTGCACGTCCACCACCAATTGCAGTGCGCACTGCGTATTAAGAGGAAGTACAGTACAGGTAAATTTTATCTTGCCATCGAGGAACTTCCCAGCCCACGGTCGATCCAAAAATGGACGCAGCTATAGCTGCGTTCCGTGAAAGGATTAGACACGAGCCGAAGTGTGCCACAGGACACTGTTTCTCAACCAGGTCAAGCGTTGCAACCGGTTAAAGTATGCCCAAAACTCTGACTTGCTTGCTTTTTGCCTCACACAACGTTACGTTCACGTTGATGGCATTGAATGCTCCTCGCCTTGCGGCTTTCCAAAAGATAGCCTGGAGGAGTGAATCTGCCACACGTGTCACTCCCATTTGAACAGGGGACGCGTGCCGCCCATTTCGATTCTCAACGACTTGGAGCTGGCACCCATCCCCCCAGAGCTGGCTGACCTGAACGTCTTGGAAAGGCAGTTGATTGCCAAAATCCTGCCTTTTTCCAAGATTGTTGCGTTGCCCAAGGGACAGCAGAGAGCCATACTCGGCGCCGTTGTCTGTGTCCCTGGCGGCGACCGTCAACTCGCTGCCAAGACCTGAGCTGAAGCCCAGGCACTGCAGGTGAAGCTCAAGCATAAGCTATTGCGTGGAGTTGAACTGCATGACATCACACTACACGCCTGACAGGCCTGAAAATGAATGAATGTGTGTGTGCCGTAGGCTGCGTTGAGGCCCAGTACAAAGCAACAGCACATGGGGCGACGTGGGTAAAAAGGGCGGACTCCGGGGCCGCAGACCCATTCAAAATTTCCCAGCTGGGGAATTTTCTAGTTTATAGTTAATGTATCATCTATTTTTGTATACATATTTCATATTAATATTTCTTTTTTTTATTGATTGTTTTCGGGGCAACCCTAACGTTTTTATTGGTTTACAATGTTTTCTTTATTTGTTAAAAGCAGCATTTTAGGCCCTCACACAAAGCCGTAGTTCCATCCTGTGGCCACATAGGGCTCTGTTCTGCATGGTGTAGCATTGGAGCATGGAGACAGTAAGCCTCTTCTCTCCTGTTTTTTTAATGTGTGTATTGCAGAGGTTAAAAAAATCATAGAGATTAATTCTATATTTTGAAATTTGTGGTGGAAGATGAAAAACAGTGAAACAAAAGCTTTTTTTTTTTTAATTAAGACATTTGTTCCAAATATGCGTTTCAGCTGGAAATCAGAGTGATGATATGTCCACTAGGTGTCGGTGTATTAAAGATTCTTTTCAGTCGTTATCGTGGGCCAGCCAAACAAAAAAGTTTAAGAATTGAAAGCACAACTCCGCTTACACACTCTTTGTATCTGACTATGTGTGTTCAGATAATGATTTGTGAATATTTGACTTGAGTTTTATCATGGTTATACTTTTTGTTTTTTCAGTGCACCATGCTTGTTTTATCAATCAGGCAACCAATCAAAATCATGAAGAAAACACAAATGTTAGGTTATCTGTGATTAAAATGGTGTTGAAATTATTTTAAAATTTCTTCATTCCTTCATCACTTCCTTTTCTTTCTCCCTACTTTCCCTCCTTTCCTTCCTTCATTTCTTCCTTCCTTCCTTCTTCCTTTCCTTCCATGAGGAAAACAACTTTTTGTTTTGCTACAATGGAAATGATGTCCAAAAAAAACGTTTCTTAAATAAAAAAATTCTCATCGTATCAAAATTCCAAAGGCTTCATAGCACCTCCTCCAGGCAGATGGAGAGGCTGCAGAGAGAGGCTGCTTAATGCACCTAGAGGGCGCTGTGGTCTGAGAGTTTGGATGGGTGGGCACAGGTTCTCTGCGGGTCTGGTCTCATGAGCTCTGCTGGTCCCTGGTGGAATTAGAACTCTGCAGCTGTCCTGTGTGACACATGAGCTGGAAAATTCTCAGGGACCAAAATATGACAACAGAAGTCCCCCACCACCACAGGAGAAAGTAACAAGTATTTTACTGCAGTACTCTGTCATACATTTTACGATATGTCCTCATTTCTTCCCTCTGTTCCACCACTTGTTCCTTCGTCTCTCTCTTGTCCTTGTCTCCCTGCTGCCACCCCACACAGTCTTATTCAGTCAAGTATAACCTTTGGGTGGGGGTGGGGGATTCTGATGGCGACCATATAGACTGTTTATACACTGTGAAAAAAATTAAATGGCAGAAGGAAAGAATTGACTAATTTAACTTGAAGCTGCAGGAAACTTGTAGAAAACATCAACACATTTGTTTGAAAGAGAAATTTTTAGATGTATATTTCTTTGTACACACATCTGCCTGTATTTACAGTTGGTGTTAGCGTGACACGGAGTCTGACACAGGATAACGTCTACTCTACACAGGACCAATGTGGCAGAGCGACGCTAACACAGTCAGAACAGAGCCCAAACAAACCGACCACTCGGGTACCAAAAATCCATCTCTGGCCCACGTTCTATGTTGAACTACTACTCTATGTGTTTATATTGGCCGATCAAACCATACTCGCTTCCTGCCCCACGTAATGACATCACGCAACTAATCCACAAAGTTGAGAAATAATCTACGATTCCCGGGATGCACGGTGAGAACTTTAAAAAGAGGCTAGCTGCTGTGAATAAATACCTGTTAAAGCCGTACTCTTACTATATCTCTCTACGTTTTTCAGGATTGTAGAGACGTTTTCGACATCCTGGCCCCGGCTGTGACGGTGTATGGTCACGTGAAACCACAGTGACCATATTAGACCCTACTGTCTGTTTTTCGTCCATCTTTTTCTCACAGAGGAGGTGTCGTCTGGATGATGGATGATTGTCAGCTGAGTCATGTTACCAAACCTGATTACCAAACCATGAGTCAGTGTTTCAGTCACACACAGCTTCTATTGGATTTTATCTGCCTGAGGTCTTCGCACGTCCTCACAGTGATGTTTGTGGAAAAAAGTTATAACAAGATGAAAACACACATTTTCACTGTGCGTGTTTGTGTTTGTGTGTGGGTTTTCCTGTGTTGTAATGGCTGGGGGGGGCGGTGTCTGTCCGCGTGTGTGTGTGTGTGTTGCTCTCTGATTGACAGCCACAGCCTCTGCCTCCTTTTGGTGCAGAGTTATTTAATGACTCAACACATCCAAAGCACCACAGAATGTTTCTGCACCAGCACACACTCACACCTCACTTTACTTTACCATGTTTTATTTTATTTTACTTTACAATATTTTATTTGTGTTCTTTCATTCTTTTTTCTTTTTTCTTTATTTCATTTATTTTGATGGTATATATATATATATATATATATTTATATGTGTGTGTGTGTGTGTGTGTTGGGGTCACCAAATTAACTCTGTATATTATGTATAAGTGTGACGAATTGATTGCAGCAGCAGGACAGCTGCTGTGTAGCGCCTGATGAAGTTGTTTGGTTTTGAATCCGTCTGCTGTAAACTCTTGTTAGCAGGCGACGTTTGCGTCCAGTTGCTGCAAAATTAATACAAATTCATAAAAAAAAAAATGTTTGCATATAAAATGCTTTGTTTTGAAGTATTGATTCAATTTAGAGTTTATGATGGAGCCAACCAGGAACCCTCTGGGAACGAGGAGACGCAAACGAAACTCAAAGATTTATCAATGTCAACAAATGGGAAACTTTGGAGATATTGTCTTCTATGTGACGCATAAATATATACAAACTAAAAAAAACACGTCATCAAGCGGTTCAGCAGCTCTCCACTCTCTTATGTACACACTGACAGCTGGTTGATGACTCTGGTGTGTTTTACTGTCTATAACACACCCATCCCCCAACATGACGGTGATTATAAAACATGATTTTTGTTTTCCCTCTGCATCCTAAAAGATTGATAAAAAGACAGGATTCCAAATTTTTTTTACAGACTTAAATCAACTGAAAACAAATTTTATATGATATTATTTTAATATTTCATTGTTTTCTTTTTAGAATTGTTAGATTTGAATCTCAAAAGGTCTGTAGGGACCAACCGAAAATTGGCATCTTTGTCTGAAGGTAAAAAAATTTACATGGTAGATTTTGGTTGAAAACTACAATGCTAAAGTCTGTACTCATGCCAAAGTACTCTTTTACTTGAGTTTCTTTCTGGTTACACAAATGGCTGACATCTCCCAGCATGCCCCTGGTGGTCGTCCAGGTCCAGCCAATGAGGATGCAGGGATGTGATGATGCGTCCTGATGGGGGGTATAAAACCCTGCGGAGCCCTGTGGGCCCCCCTGAGCAGTCGGAGCGTTCCCAGCCTTGCCTCGGCTGTTGGGATTGCGAGGAGGGAAAAGCAAAACTACACGGCACTTCTGTGTAGTTTTGTTTTTTGGGAATATTCGGAGGCTCGAGCTGTTCTCCTTGGAATTTCCCACACGGAACTTTCTGGATAAAGATCGTTGCTTTTCGTTAGACCCCGGGGCTTCGTCCCATCAGGCACCTCTGTGGACACAAGTGAGTAAATGCTGGATCTCAGAGGGGTTTTGGATGGAGTCGGCCCTGGTTTGGCCTTGGTTTGGCCCTGGTTTGGCCCTTGTTTGACCCTGGTTTGGTTCTGGTTTGGACCCAGCTCGGCCCTGGTTTTACTGTTTCTTGGTTTTGGAGTTTGCTGCAGATAAAATCCAAATTTAGCCGTTGAGAGCATCAGAGTGCCGTGTGGCTTTTTAAGGGAATCGGCAGCAGGCAGATCAGTGTCACCCCAGATATGTCACACATGGTGGCTGTCAGTCAAATTGGGGGGGTGACAGAGGGTGGGGGCAGGGTATTTTTGGCCCCTGCCATATCTGTCAGTCAGTGTCCAATCATAAAACAGGGAAACTGGGGGTTTACAGGCTATAAAAATCATAGAAAACAAACAAAAAAATGCAAATGAAATTTCTAGGTAACATTTGCTGAAACAGAAAATAAATTTCAAAAATCACAAGAAAACTTGAATTGATTAAAAAAAAAAAAAAAAATTCTGTCAGGGAGGAGGGCGGATGCAGAACAACTTTAACGAGTTACACCATCACAAGTTGGTTTAAGGCCTTCATCAGCGCCAAAAGCATCAATGGTCATGACTGAATAATTATTAAGTTATAGTTCATCTTAAATTCTAAAGATTCTTTTGATAAATTCATTAAAATCGCTTACAAAATTGTCAACATTTCAAGAAAGAGCTTTTGATACCAGTTTGATTTTATTACACTTTTAATCGGTGCAATAACAAAACTCAGCAAAAAGAGATTTCAACAATTGTTTTGATTATTTAATTTATTTAAGTGACAGATTTTCCTCTATGATTGATCATTGTTTGATGATGATGATGATGATGATCTGACAAAGCCTGTCCAATCAACGCACAGCACTGTGAGGGAAGCATATTTTACTGTATTTTATTTAAACGCAACTAAAACCAAGCTTTGTTTTTTGATGATTCAGAACTATTACTGTTGTTATCTTGTCACGTCATGTGAAGTCATTTAGAGATTTAAATCTGTGTGATGACTGAATGACGTTCCCATGACAGCATGATGTGTTGATAAAATCCTCCAAAAGAAAAAATATTTAGATTTTTCTCACAGAAGAACAAAAGAAGAAAGTGGCTTTTTTATATAAAATTAAAAGGTTTAAATTTATGGATTGCTCTGTTGTTCTTTTTTGTCACATTTTGTATTTTGAGTGTTAAAGCACTTCAGCAGATGTTACTGTAGTACTTGAGTCCATAAAATACCTCAGTACATGCAAATGAAAAATAAAACAAATTTTTAAGTTAATTTTAAAAAGTAATAAGTAAACAGTCAAAAGTAAAATTGTTCCTGATTGTGTGTGAAGTATTTCTTGAATTTTTCACCTGCGTTGAAAAAATTGTTACTGCTCAAGACCACAATATTTCTTGAGTGAAAATCAAAACATTTTAGTGGAAAAATAACATTTAGTTTAATAAAACTCTTCCACTTTTTTCTCTAAAAATCTACAGTCTGCAGGAGGGAAAACTGTTTTGAAGAATAACTTGGAAAACGATTGTTTGAGTTTTGATATATTTACTTTTTTAATGTGGTGCTTGTGATGATGATGATGATGATGATGATGATGATGATGAAGAGGAATGCCTGTGCTGATAAATTTAGCTCCTGACCTGGAACAACCGAGGTCATGCCAGTGTGACGTGACTCCTTAGCACAGAGAATGGTTGAAAAAGTTGATTTTTGACAAATTTATTTGAATTAAATTGAAGTTGAATTTAGTGTTGTTGTTTTTTTTTTTGCTTGTTTCTTGTAAAAATGTGTTTTTTCTTTCTGATTCACCTTTGCATGTTGTCCTTCATTGGTTTGTTGTTGTTGTTTTG
>OMNV01008081.1:0-16751 GCA_900303265.1 Brotula barbata | reverse complement strand
ACCTGGACCGGGACCTAGAAAGGATGTGCTCTTCGCTATGAATCAATCTGACCACACACACACACACACACACACACACAACACACCGTATCCTACTTTTCATTCAGGTATTGCAGTTTTACTTTGAATGTACTTTCAGGAAGATAACAGAGAGGAAGCGACTGAAGCTCTCCCCGTAGGAACGAGGTGCTTAATTGCGCATTGACCCCGAGTTCCTCTTCACACACACAACACACACTCACCCTGTCATCACTGCGACGTACCACGCCATCATCAGTTTCCAGTATTTGTGAAAATTCAGGGGAGCGGTGAAAAAACACACCACCGATAAGTTTTTTTTTTTTTTTTTTTATAGCCAGTGAATAAAGGCTTCCTAAAATGTAATTAAAAAAGGATAACAGTCCATTCTATCTATACATATAGCCGGAGGCATTTTTTTCTAAAGAAATAGGTCATGCACTGTGTCAGAGCCCCTTCCTTGCAGCCAATAGGAAACTGTAACCCATAAAATTATCAGCCTTGCTTCAGCCTCATGGCCTACATTCAATACAAACCCGTGTGGCGGGTGAGTGGCAGAAGTCATTATTCCCGGCTGCTGTTTTAATATTGTCCATTTAGCCAGAGCCCGATAAGCGTCCCGCTTACTGAAATTAGATGGCACCCTCTCCTTGGCCGCCAATCTCAAACTGATTAATTCAATAAGGGTTTCTTACATTGTGAGCCGTTAATGGAATTTGGTCTTATATGACGGTGGGGAACACACCTTGGATGAATACTGAGTTACAGCATTCAGTAATTTATTACCCACTCTGCCGCGGCGTCTTTACCTTCCCGCTGCAAAAATGTCTCCGTCTCTTACGTAAAAAAGGGCAGCGATGATTTCTTGAGGTGGAAATGTGGATTTAGTGGTTCTTCGGTCCGTGTTACGTCAAACAACATCTATAAAGAGTTCACACTTAATCGGGTTATTTTTGCGATAATCAGAAGTCGTCACCGGCTCAGGTTAGAAATTTGCTAAAAGCATCTGAGGGGCTAAAACACAATTTAGACAGAGCGAGCAAAAGCTTCAGCATGGGTGACCTCAATCTGCAAATGTTCAAATGTTCCATACGGGGCGCATGGAACGTTCAGTGCATTAAGATAGGGGGTGTGTGTGTGTGTGTGTGTATGTGCGCGGGTGTGCGTGTGTTCACCACCATGTATAAGCAAGTCCATTTCAGTATGTATGAAATCTGCAGTGATAGCAACCATGCAAAACACGGAGCCTAATCCGATAATGTTGACGCCATATCAAAAGGCATCGAACTTTTGAAGTGTTTAGAAACACTTTCAGTTTTTCAGCCAGTTGCCGAGTGTGGCACGTTCAAAGAAGCAAACGTGTGATGCTCGTGTGTATCTCCGCTCGGTGTCTGATAACTGTGTGTATGTGTGTGTGTGTGTGTGTGCGTGTGCGTGTGTGTGCGCGCGTGTGGGGCTGATGCACGACTGCATAAGTAATTCCATGTGACTATAAAATCAAAGTGGATTAGATCAACATTTGTTTTCATTTTCTTCGGGTTTTTTTTTGCAGTTTTATTCGGACAGAGACGGAAAAGACATTTTTAATTGGGATGGAATGTGTGTGAGGACGGGAGGTTGGGACATGGATGCTACAGACTGTCTCAATCCAGAAATCTCTCACTTTATCCCAGCGATAATCTCAAATTAGAGGCTACGATCCAATAGTTTGATCTGCTGGCACATCAGAATGTGAAAGAAAAATCACCTAAAATCATCTCAGTGCACACAAGAGAGATAATAAGAAGACCAGTGTGTCCATTTTTTCATTATACCTTAGCAAAGGATTCAAAACAAAGGCCTAAATGAAATTAAGAACACGGAAATCTGTTAAACCTCAGATTATTTTTCACAGATATGTGATATCTGTATGATGGCTAATTGCTCAGTTCAGTAAAATTCAACTCATGTATTGAATTAATCTTTTGTAACGGGCCTGACGCATCATCATGACAAGATAATATGATGTTCTGTGAGTTTATGTTGGGTGTCATCCTCTTGTAGGTCTTACCTGAGCAGGTAGATGAAGAGGATGGTGACCGAAAGAAGGAAAAGGACAGCGTACAGGAAGAGGGTGATGATCACCCCCGCTGCACCCGATTGGTCGGCCCGGTAGAAGTGCCAATAAAGCTTGGCCGCGTCGCCCACGGGCGTATCGGGGCTGTAGCTGAGACGCTGTGGGGTCAGAGGTCGAGGTTATCGGAGGGAAAACGCACATCTGCACGGTACGGAGCATAACTTGAATCGCAACGAGAAGAGAAACCAAATAAGGTGTTGCTTGGTCGTAAAATGTTGTGGAAGTGATCTAAAAATATCATCTTGTCAAACGCTTCACAGCGGCGAACAGTCCAAATCATGTTGGCTGTTCTAACTGACAAAATCCATCCCTCTGCCAAAAAAGACACCCAGCTAACCTTGTGTTTTCTTTCTCACCCTCTCCCCCCTCCCTCGTTTTTTTTTTTTTTTTTGCAATCTAAAGTCACTTTGCCAAGATAAAGTGAACTCCTATTTAAAGTGCACAAGTGCCCAAGTTATTTTTAAGTGACTTACCCCGAGGACGGCGTCCACTGCAAAGACTGCCAGGGGGTCGAGGACTGTCCACACTCCCTGAGCCATGATAAACTTTGACGTGAAGGAAGGGAGTGAGCCAAATATCTGTTGACAGCCCCATCTGATCAGAACCAGCAGGAACGTTACTGCGTTCAAGGTCAGGGGACCCACCACCACCATCGCCAGCTCCTCCCGGGTGTGAAGCAGAGAACTCTGGTACACCAGGACCACGGTGTGTGCGTGGAACTGAAATCTGGTGGGAAAGGAAGCGGAGGCAGGTGGTGTGCACGTGTGTAGACTGGGTGCGAATGGCGTGCATGCGCAGTTATGTGTGTAACTTATTTGTGTGTCTGTAGGCTGTGTCTGTGTGTGTCTGCGTGTGTGTGTGTGTGTGAGAAACAGAAGACAGGCATTGTAGCTCAAGGGTGGCTCATTCCAGTAATCCAAGCAAACATTCTGTTGCTTATTCGATGACATTAAGTTATTTTTTTAATGACGATCGGGCCACGATTGGCTATTTTACCGACACACACACACACACATACATACACAAGGTACCGGGATTAACACCTGTCCATTTTACACAACAGACCCTCTGAAACTCCCCTGTCGTAACTTTCCAGCAAGCCTCATGAGTTTCTTAATCTTCCCCGCAGTCAGGAGGAGGTAGGAGGAGTGGCAGAGGAGGAGAGGTCCAGTTTTTGCTCATTAATTCCCATCTGATTTGCTCCAAGAATCAAGCCTCTCTCAGATTCTGTCCATTAATCTGACTGCAGAGGTCCATTGGTGTTCTATGTGAAGCAAATCTCCAAACAGGCACACTCCAGCCACCTAAAGTCCTGCTGCAGCACAGAGATTATCTCAGCGGATGACCACCAAAGACACGGGAGACGAGTGGAATTTGTGATGTTTTGCATTCTAGGTTGCTGATGTCCCCTCGATAAGGGGACATCACATCCATCAATAAGTCCTGCAGGAGCCCCTGTCACCTCACAAACCACTCTGTCACTCACCCTCTCTCTCTCTCTCTCCCCTGGACACCGCAGAGCTCTGCAGCCAGTAACGCTCGGAGGGGGAGAGCGGCCGAGTCGGACATGTGGAAGTTGTCATCCCGTGCTGACCCCCTCTGTTTTCACAGTTTCATTTTTTTCTTTTTTTTTCACCTCCCATCCGCCCCCTCAGTCCACGGTTTCGCTCTGCCTTCGTCTATCACTTCCCATGATTTAAAGCGTGATGTTTGCACGCCCCCCAATGATATTATCATAAAAACCTGCGTGTATGTGTGTTTGCAGCCAGGTCCTTTTATTGGGATGAATTAAATCAGCACCATATGCCACTGGGATGGGATTTAACAGTTCTGTGGCATATTATTGCTGTTTATTATCAATGCTCTGCACCAAATAATAGCAATAAATTCTTTCCAAATAATATAGCCTCCTGGGACTGCGAGTGTGTGATGAAATCAACAAACCCGCCCAGCAATGGTTTGTTAATATTGAGAGAGAGCCTTGTTAAATTGTTCATAGGGGGATTCCAAACAGATGATTTGGGTGTGCATGTTGTGCAGTGTGTGTGTGTGTGTGCACGTGTTACTTTGTGGCCCCCCCCCCCACATGCAGTCTACATCCCATTCCACTACAACTATAGTTTGCAGTGTGTGCACGGCTGTGTTGTGTGACCGCGTGTGTAACGTGCGCACATCTGCAATTTGTATCTGTGCACTTTCTATCCGTATTTGTATCCGAATTCCGTGTAAAGGTATTTATGTCAGCAATTTGTGCGGAATGTGTTTTGTGCGATGCACCGCGTGTATGCTTCGCTCCTATGTGTGCCCGTACGTGTGTCTGCGTGTGTGTGTGTGTGCAGGGCGATATCAAAGGAAGCAAACTCACTTGTTGACAGGAACTGCCATGGCCTGGAGGTAAAGCCACTGGCTGCAGTAATGCAGGTAGAGCCTCACAAACCACATCAAAGCCAGCAGCAGCATAATGAGGCCGAGCTGCTGAACAGAACTATGCCAGCTACTACGCTGTTGTTGTTGCCGTGGCAACGGCAGGCCCAACTCGGACGGCAGCATGCGGAGGGCCAAACGGGCTCGGTCAGACAGGCGTGAACTGGGTCCGGTCTGCGCTGACCTGGTTTAAGACAGCAGAGGTGAGACGTAAGCTACATATGTGACAAGATCCAGCTGTCCGCATCCTCGTCATCGTCCTCATCATCCTCATCAGCGTCATAGCATCCTACGTGTAGCAGATGATATAGGTAGGAAAATATGGCATTCAAATGGACATAAATTTGCACATATTCACAGATGTATTCACAGTCTCCCTCTCTCTCTCTCTCACACACACACACAAACAGATAGAAATCCCTTCCAGCGCTACTCAGCTTCCCTCAGCACCTCTGCGCCGCCCTTTGTCAGGCCTGCTCAAATATTCTCTTTCATAAGGAGGGCACAGATGGAGCACGAGAGGAGAGGAGAGGAGGAAAGATAGATTCTTCATCACAGATTCCACATGGCAACAGAAGCAGACACAGATGACCCCGACATCAGGCTGATAGTAATTAGACTGCGGCTACAGTAGGTTGATATAGTGAAGCTATGGCTAGCATCACAGAGCGACTTAAGGCCTTTGCCTGTGGACATCCCCGTGTCTCGCCATTGTGTCCCAGAGCACGGTTAGAATTCACTTTGTAGTGTGTATCCAGGGAAAATGGTTTGCATACACCGCCTAAAGACAAACTGGGGGTAAAAAACAGAATCAATTGTATTGCTTTTTTTTTTACCCCCCCCTCTTCAAATAATTAGGCTAGACTTACACCAAAACGCACCGCCGCCCGCGTTCTCTCCCCCCGTCCCAGACATGCGTTCCGAGCGGTCGCGCTGCCGCATTTAAGAAGAAAGCGCTCATCTTCGCCGCGCGCACGCTCTCCGAGGTGGCAACTCATTTGCATGTCGCGTTCCGTCAGCGGATGTACACGAGGACGCCGGTGTAGTGGCGTAGTAGTACACGGTACATGTGGGAGTACCTGGGATTCATTCAGAAAATGCTCAGTCAACAGTTTGGGCTGATAAATATTCATAACGTGGATGAAGAGAGGATGAGTGAACGTTAGCGGTCAGTTGTGTGCTTTGGATTATTTGCTGTATTTATAATGCATTAGGGGATGAGTATTGTCTTTATTAATGTCATCCGTAGGCTCAGCAACACAATACGAAGATGAGTTCCAGCTTTAGATAATGCGATGCAATGACCTCCACGTTAACTCCTTAAACAGCGATAAATACTTAGTAGCTGGGAAAACACTTTAAAGACAATTCGAGAATTTTGAACACCACGTGGCGTTCAAAAATCCACTTTCTACCGTTGTCAGACTGCTGACCCGTCCAAGACGGAGGGAGGGAATCGCATTCATTTGAACACACACAAAAAAAAGGAGTAAATTGCGCGCTCCTCCATTATAAATTTTGACAAAGCCACTTCCATTCCGTCTGCACTTCATCACGACTTGCTTTGCGGTATAAAACTGCTTTCTGCATGACTGCAGCAGTGGAAGCAACGTGTCACAGGCAGAGGCAAGATGCTACCCTGTCATGTGGCATTAAACCAAAACAGCAAATACGAGCTGACGGCCATCTTTCATATAATGAAGATATTGATGATGCATGAAAGAGGAATATTTTTAGACGTCTTCCCGTGGCAGCCTCTTCCAAAGGAAACTGGTAACATGATATGAAATTTGTTATCACTGCTGAATTGATTTCATTGTGGCACCTCCAATTACAAAAGTATAATACAAAAAAAAAGAAGAAGAAGAGGAAAAGGGAA
Organism: Brotula barbata; assembly: GCA_900303265.1. Taxonomy (NCBI): domain Eukaryota; kingdom Metazoa; phylum Chordata; class Actinopteri; order Ophidiiformes; family Ophidiidae; genus Brotula; species Brotula barbata. Next base: position 10,314 of record OMNV01008081.1, on the reverse strand, counting down.
GGCGGCGGAGATGTGGAGGATGTTTCATTCCAGTATCACAGCTTGTTCCCCGTATGACTGATAGGATGTGGCGTAGAGATGAGTCCAACCACTTCAACAGGCGTGTATTGGCACATAATGCTCCGCGTTTATTGTACTTTATGCGATTCTGTGAAACCTGGGCCAGGAGCTTACCTCATCATCTCATTGAGATTTGATAGATTTGTGGCACGTTCACATATCGAAGCACAAAAAAACACCTTCATCATCCTCTCTAAACTTTGTCAGTTCAAAAGTGTAAATCACAGGCCGATTGAACAGCTGTGTACCTGTCAGCCATTGGTGCGAGACCCGTCTCCTGGACCGGTTTTCCCAGACGGTGTCCCTTATAATGTTGAACACCTGACAACAAATAGGAGTTGCGCTCTTGAAAATAGCACCAAGTGAGGAACAAGTGGAGACAAGCCTTGAACCTTAAAGATAGCACGGGTAATAAAAGATGGAGGGTGAAGGGGAAAGGAGAGGAAGATAGTGGGATGTTCCATTTTAAATAGCAGATTTATGGCAGAGGAGCTCCGGGGCTGTGGAAAGCAAAGGTAACACTCAGAATCTCACTCTCTCTCTCTCTCCCCACACACACACAGCCTCGGTGGCTTAAACCCTCCAGTGTGAGGCCACTTAAAAGTATTGGACTTATCCCTCTATTTCCAGGATTAAGTTATTTTCTGACACTCACTTATTTGGGCCACCGGCATTGTTTATGAATGCGCTCAAACGGCGCAGCGTTTTCCACATATTCAAAGAACGGTTCGCTGGTGGCGAAACGGGGAACGCAAAGACGGAGAGTGGAAATAGACTTTCAAGATTGACAGATAACGCCCGTCGCGTCTTAGCGGCCCATCCGCGCGCTGAGCGTCTGGGTGACTGGGGAAGGGATGTGTCAAGAGATGGGACTGATGATAAGACATCTTTGTTTATGATTATCTTTAAATGGATAAAAACTTCCACAATAATAAAAATAAATAAATAAGACTTTCATCGTGTAGCATTTCTTCCCTCGTGGGATTTTAAGGATTCTTAAAGCGCGCCTGCATCCATTTGCATGCATTTGCAAGTTGCATGTTCAATTTTCTCCCCCCCTTCCAGTATTATAATTTGAACAATCTGTATATTTGTTATGTGAGAACATCTGGGCGTCGTACACATGGACGCCAATCCGAGTTTACATCCAGCGCAGATGCTGCGGTCATTCTCACTGCGTAAACGCCAACGCTTTAAGTGCCGATTCAGCGTTTACGGAGAGGCGTGCCAGTTTATGTAATTATTTGCGTATTAGGAGACTTTCACACAGGTGGGGGGGAAAAACACAAAACAGGAAGCGGTGAAAGCGCGCAAATTGGAAATCCAAAGAAAGCCACGAGATGTATTAAATGATGGCTGGTATCATTTTCCAAAGCACCTTCAGTGGCGTGTAGAAAACGAGCGGCGGCGCGTGCCTGCGAGGCGTTCGGCGAATTGAATCATTTTGATATCGTCTTGAGCAAAGCTTTATTTATATTAAAAAACAAACAAAAATAAACAGCGTAACGCCCCACCTTCTATTTAAATGACTCTCCTCTATTTAGTTTTTTTTTTTTTTTTTTTTTTTTTCCACCCCCAAGAATAATTACCGCAGCATTCGGAGCTTTATGAGCTCCTGCAAAGTAAGAGAACGTATTAAAAAAAAAGTCTTTTTTCCATTCACAGCCGTACTGTCGCATCCTTGATACCAATCATTTCTGATGTGTCCATTTCAAAACGCATTAACGGGACAATCCTTCGTTTTGCATTTTTTTTCCCTCTCTCCGCTAACATCTATCGTGGTAGGGGGTAGAATCAGCACTCCCATAATTCCATGCAAAACTGTCACAGCGAGGTGAGGTCACTTGTTGAGACACCCAAACAAATCAACGTGATGATAGTTGGCACGTGCGTTCGTTATTGTCTAGCAGTGTGGGGAGAATATTAAGTACGGACGGCCACTTCAAAAAAAAAAAGAAAATAGAATAAAGGATCCAAACATGGAGGCTGTGAAACGCGTGTGGCCCAGTCCTTCAGACGGGGAGCGCGTTATGTCCTCACCAGCCAAAATGTCCGTTTAGGAGCACCGATTTGACGTGCGATTGCCGCGCTGCCAAACGTGCCCCTCCTGTAAAAATGTGTTTTGGCCTCGTCATATAAATATGAGGTAGCCGTTTAATTGCTGCGCAACATGTGGCGATTTTATGGAGTGCCTGACTTAGCACGAGAGGGGATTAAAACATGGAAATGGCAGGTCCCTTGGTGAGCTATAAACATGGGTGGAAACATTTCAAATGCAGAAGCACCTGGGATCAGCAAAGGCAGGCAGACTTCCCAGGCGCTGGGCTACCGCCACCAAGACCTGAAGAACAATGGAGAACAGGTTGTTTTTCCAGGCCGCGCTCCCGCCGGGATTTTCAGAATGATGCAAGTAAATCGGTAATGCGTTGCTCATTAATACAGACGGGGTGGAGGTTGAGGGTGGAGGGGGGGCAGCAAATACTAAATGTTCTGCGAAGATCTATCCATTCATCAATTTGGGTGAGCCGTACAGGGAGGATCGCAGCAGAGGCTGGGTACGGGCCTCCGGAGGGTTGCATCAGTATTTAAATGGATTTCACTCCTCTGACCTTGCCTCATATCTGCAGGACATTGTCACCAGAGAGATCGGGACACGGAGGGAGAGGAATGAGCAAAGGATAGAGGGAGGAAGACGGCAGCGTGAGCGAGATGAAGAAAGAATTAGTGATGGGGAGGAAATAATTAGGAGTCAGACGGAGGCGTTCACCCGCGGACGGACAAAGTTCCGTGGCTCTCGTGGCGCTGGGAGCTTCCTGTGGAATTTTGAGGGTTGGGGGGGAAAATACCGTGGAAATGAAAAACGAGCCGATCCGGATGAATATGAAATATACACGTGTCAGTCATATGGACGTGGGCCTTTAGACAAAGCTACAAGAGGGTCGGATCAAACGCCGCGTTATCAGTTCGGTTATCGTCAGAGGCTAACGGGGGGGCTGCTGAGGTCGTGAGCCCCTTTAAACACACAAATAATACACTTTGAGTCTAATTTTGATAACGTAGACATACACATCTCGTCCGTTTATTATACCAGCTGCCTATCAGTGCTGTTTATTTGCACAGGTCACATGGTACTAGAGTATGTTTGTGCATTAGCTATTTTCTTTTTTAGATGGTTATGTTAGATTGAGGAAAAAAAAAAAAATCTCACACACACACACACACACATGCGCGCACACACACAGACGTAAATGTCTCTCCTCTCTCTCCGCCTCACTTTTCTGTGGGAAATGCATTCATTTGACCCAGACCACCAATGGGACCGCGGTGAGCTCTGACTGACACCCACATCACGGCAGATTAACCAATCATATCGCAGCGTTAGCCTGTCAGGCAGCTGACAGCTCTGATTTCCATAAAGCGAGGGAGCGAGCTGACTGTGTGTGTGTGTGTGTGTGTGTGTGCGTGTGTGTGAGTCTGAGATCCGAGGTGACCCAGGGCACGTCTGGCCAGACAAAAACCCTAACATGTGCACTCGGGCTGCGGTAGCCAGGGGCCTCCGTTTCACACATGCACGCACGCAGACACATTTCTGCCCCCTCAGCACAGGAAGGAGCCCTGGAAAGCACCAGAGACCCAGGGGTGACCAGCACTGCCATCTCCACCCACCTCTCCTACCGGCATTACATCAGAATTGATTGACCCTTGCACTGCATTGTGATTTGGAGCTGCAGTGTGCATGGGATTGACAGCCTGAAAATAGCTGTTGTTTTAGGTGATGGTCTCTCTCTCTCTCCCTCCCCCTCCCTCTCCCTCACTGTCATAATAGTTAACACTCAATGAAACGCCGCTAATGACGACGCACCACGGGTCGGGCCGGGCCGGGCCGGGCCGGGCCAGGCCAGGCGCGTCTCATCCTCGCTCGGTGCGGACCATCCTTAGATCCAATCGCTCCAAACATCGCTGTGCATTCACGCCGCTGCTCCGACATGTGACCACATACACACAGGCACAAGCAGATGGAGGACACACAAAGAGATAGACTCGCACACACACACGTGCACACACGCAAACCTACAGTGAGTGCTCCGACAGGCTCGGTTGGGGGAACGGGTGGAGAGGAACGCTGGTCCCCAACGAGGCGAGCTAACTGGGGGAAATTAGGTCAGTGTGTTCCCTCTGACTCCACAACAAGAACAGTCTGTGTGCACATGTGTGTGCGCGCGCATGTGTGTGTGTGTATGTTTAGTTGGTGTACCTATACTGCACCACAATGGTAACATACTGTGCAGGTCTTTTATTGTTCATGTATCTGTGTGTAGGTGTGTGTGTGTGTGTGTGTGTGTGTATGCGGTGGTGGTGTTGGGAGGACAGGAGGGCTTAATTCTAGATTCACAATTACTTAATCAGATTAAGTCTGGTATTATATCTATTTGATTTAGCTCATTAATGTATTTATTAGTATTAGAGTTACTCTAACAATAAGGCCTGACACAGAAACAAGCAGGATGTAATTAATCTGAACGTATTAATCAGTAAGAAAATAGTTCAATATGTGAAATAAATAAAAAAAAAGGTCATGTGACATTTATCCCCAAATGGCCATATGGTGCTTTAGAATAAATCTTTGGGAAAAAAAAAACCCTTTCATGGTTTGCCTCCAGAGGATGAAGATATTGCTCAGTCCTCCCACTCATCTTTCTCTTCTTCTTCTTCTCCTTCTTCTCCTCCTCCTCCTCTCACTGTCTGTCTCCTGATCAGGACAAGTCACACATAACATAATTGATATGAGATTTAGGGGGTATATTTCAATGTAATTAGAATCATGATAATTGGACTAATTAGATCTAATTGCTATGTGAGAATGACTTTGATTAAAGCAGGTTTCTCTCTTCAAAAAGTGGTGACTTTGGTGACACACAATGCGAACGCAAAATAATAATAATAAATAATAATAATCACAGAGAGGGGGGGGAAAAAAAAAAAATCAAAAACAAACACAAAAACAACCTGACAAGTTAACAACAGTAACTTATTGCTATACCGAGTACACTTAGTGTAAATTACTCCTTGAAGTACCCTCTGAAGTGTAAAATTAATTCAGTCTGAGTATGTTTACCTTTGCTAGAAGTCGCTGCCGCTCCATCCGAGAGCATTAAATTGGCCCTATCGAATTACAACAGCCGTACTGAATCAGCCGCTTTGATTTTGCTCACTGCTATTCTGTGAGGAAAAAAGGTGGTTAAGATTTCACCTAGACATCAAATAGGGCTGGAAGGTCGGCGAGAGTCTTTCATGCGTGTTCAAACAGATATGAGCAGCGTAGAAAAGTCCTCACAAAAAGGAAAAAAGAATCGTTCCTGGCTCGTTCTCATCACCGTTTCCCGGAATTGACTTGCAGATGTCAATACTTGCAGTCAAAGGTGCATCGCGCTGTCTTTGAAAGGGTAATTAATGCCTCGCAACTATTAGGATTCCATAGTCCACGTGTAGGTTATTTGTTGAATTGGTGTGTGTGCGCGCGTGAGAGAATGTACACTTTTATATTTTATATGCAAAAGAAAGCATAAAACTGAGAACAGCTGATCCTGCTATAAATGTAAACAGTATTCAGGTAAGACATATTTAGGATTAAATAAAATTAAAAATTAAAATTAAAATACTTGTAAACACATCATATAATATTTTAGTTTATTTTAGTTTTAGGTATTTCTGGTCAGTGTATGTAAGGCCGTCTGATTAACGTTCATATTTTGACATGCATCCATGTTCATTTGCATTTAGATGCTGTTCAAGTTGTTGTTTACATGTTATAATTTACATTTGTAGCTGCAATCAAAATACATCACAGGTACACAAAATCTAATATGCGTTACATAAAGGGAGATCAAATTATAAGTGCAGATTTTGCATTTTTTTCAGCCTTGCTAATACTCAGTGTGCACATTTGTGTCAGTCGGCCTTATTACCAGCTGAATGAGCTCAGTCTCTCGTGGCTCAATAGATGGCAGTAATATCCCTCAATCACTGCAGCATGAAGCCTCAATCCCACATCAAATACATATGATGCACACGCAGCTGCACGGAGACACGCATAGATGTGCGCCCATGGGCAGATGCGCACGCGGAGGCAAAACGGGAACCTCAAAATGCCAGGAGAGGTGGAAATGACATCATTACGGTAAATAAAGTAAAGTGATAAATCTGTAAACAATGGCTCTCGTCTGTGTCTCCTCCAGTCCTCAGGTAATGCAGACAAATCCCAAGTAAGTCAAACAGCACAGCGGGAGCCACGCTGAGACCGAGGCGTCTTTAAGCTAACCTTGGCTTTCACCGTGTCTTTCTAATGCCCTGATTAGATGAGCGGGGTGGTGGGGGGGGAGGCAAAGCAGCAGCCTTTAGCTCAAAGATGCAGTTAATGCACGCTTGTAAAGATGAAATCAATGGCAGCACAAACCTCACGGGGCACCCAGGGAATAGCCAGGCCCCAAACCCGACACCATCCGCACCTATAACTGAAAGAAATGTCATCTCACAGAACACCACGAGCGCTCAGAGGTAAAAAAAAAAAAAAAAAAAAAAGAGACAGAAAGAAAAAAAGAAAAAGCGCTACTATGAATAATCGTGGAAACCATTTAATTGTGTCCCTTTGTGTGCATCCTGCCGGAGTTCTGTGTTCGTTTTGTGTTCGCTCAGCCTGGAGATAGTCCCTGTGTCGTCATTTGTTGGCAGGATATGCTGGTAATCATTTGAATTCCCCCAGTATGTTCAGAAGATGTCAGGGAGTAGTCTCTGATCTTGTTTAATATGTGACCAGCAGCTATAAATTACCAACTCCCAGAAATGAGGAAACATGGGTACTTTTAAATCTCCAGGGAGAGTCTCTTTCTGTCTCTGTTGCTCTCTCTCTCTCTTTCTCTCACTCATACACACTCCCCGTCTCTCTCTCCCTCCAGTGTAGTGGTGTGTGTGGCAATCCCCTCCCCTTAATTTCACTGACGTTCAAATAAAAACAAATACCTGGACTTCCTTTTTTTTTCTTTTCTTTTTGTTGAAATAAGCAATTTTGCTTTTAGCCTCTTTCGATGCACCATGGGCGTGCAATTGCGCACCTAGTAATTTTTTTTTTTTTTTTTTTTTTTAAACACATATGCCCAAGCTGTTTGAAATTGTGTGCTTCTCGCTTTGTTTACATTTCATACATTCCAGTTTTCTCATTAAAATCAAATGCTTTAAGCCACAATACAGAGAGAGAAAAAATAAATTTGTCAGAAATAACGACACCACATGGCGACCCGGTGCAGGTTAAACAATGTTTGGGTTGGATTGATGTCCAATTTCAGGCATAAAACTCGGTATGCTGTATGAAGACTGTAAAACTTTATTATTCATATTTCCCCCATGATCACCAAGGCCCAAACATTCTCTCATTTTGCTTTTTTTGCCAATACTAATCCATCGTTCCCTTGAAGTCCGATGTTTAGGACGTTTTTCATCCAATTCATTGTTATGACATCATCGTCTTTTGGATGTATACGTTGAAAATATGTCTCGATAGAGCTGAATTAGTTAAATATTGTTGGTAGCCGCGTGCTCCCAGCCTTATTTGTTTAATGTGACATACATTCTTATCCACCCGATCCATATCTGAATCCAGACGAATCCATCTGGATCTGGTCTAAGACGCATCTGTTGATAATTCCTCATAAGATGCACATGCCATTATTTTTAGTGTCTTAGTATTTTCAGAAATTGACAAAAATGTAAGCAAAGGCCCTATAATCCTTCGCACAGGCCCCACCTATATACAAACTTTTATTGAAATGGAGTGTGAGGCAGACCCGGCGGAGCTGAAATGACTGGAGCCGGGATGTGATACGGGGGGTCGGGGCGGGGGGCCGTTATCGGAGGGCCACTCGAGGTGGATTCAGGTTTGACTGGTGAAAAGTTTCCCTGGGTACGGAGAGTTTTTCCCGGAGGTTACTCGGCACTTTTTGAACGTTACGTAAACAAAACAAAACTTCCACAAAGTCGAAGCGATATTGGTTGCAAACTCAGATTAGCTGGGATCGTCGTTCGCAGATAGGCAACAATCTGCATGCGTACAGGAGGAGTTCTGGGCACGTTCTGTCACCGGCGCCTGCCTGATGCCGTGCTCGTCACCCACGTGTTTTCAAGGTTTGAATTCTGCGAGGCTGAGGGAGGATAATGAGCAGAGAGACTTACTGTAGGGAGAACGTATACTCCTCCATGTCTTCCGTGGAGAGGTTCTCCATTGAAGGCTGCATCTCCTGTTTGCCTGCCTGCCGAGGCGGTGCGCTGCTGCCGCGCATGCTGGGGCCGCAGCTATTTGTCTTCTTGATTGGCTTCTTCTGTGAGAAGCAGAAATCGGGGAGAACACATGCGGATGTCATTTGTAATCAAAGCAGGAAACGGGCCTCGGAATTTATCTTGGGGGATGCGCACGGTGACAGTGACAGTGTGTGTGTGCGTGGCACTTTGGAGCCTCTCCTATATCTCAACCGCGCCTCAGCTGACAGGAGACAAGAATGACATCAAAATCGCATACTGCACGCCATCACTGGAGTTGAGTTCATTTAGGAAGCCTGCATACAGTGACGGCGGTGTTAAATATGTGATATTGGAGCAGCTGCTGCTGCTGCCGGGATTTTTTTTTTTTTTTTCCTTCCACACAAGTCGTTTACTGTCATCGTCATAAACACAGTCAAACGTAGGTAGGAAGTGGGATTTGAAATATTTCACCGAGGTACTTGGGAGCAGATATTATTTGTTAAGCTGCCAACACGTTAACGGCTTGCCTTCCCTGGCCCTGTCAGCCCTGCCTGTGTTGCCCTTGGGTGGGCTTAGTGCTTTTCTGCTTGAAGTTGTTAAATACTCACTGATGTATGTTAATGAGATCCACAGTTGGAATAAGCAACCTCTGTCTTTCTTTCACCCCTGTCTCACTCTTCCTCTATCCATTTTGTTTGGTCTTCTTAATCTCTCCCGCTCCTGCATCTCTCCCTCTCTCTCTCTCTCTCTCTCTCTCTCTCCCTCTCTTTCTCTCGGAGATAAACTAGGCCCAGGAAGTAGTAAATGGGCAAGGCCCCATAAAAGCTCCATCCGTTTTCATAGGGCAATTTTTGCCAAAGCAAGCTTGGATTCCAGAGTGATGATCACAATAAAAAGGTGGAAAGGAGAGGGAAAGAAGGGTGAGAGGGTAAAAAAAAAAAAAAAAAAAAATGCAGGAGATATATAAACCGCAATGTTCTCCGGTGTCTCCCCACAATAAATTTAATGCAATACCTTAAGAGTGGATTCCGTATATAGCTGGATTCCTGCCCTGTGGGCAAAGTGGTCGCCTTGAGAAAATTCATTTTAATTAGGCCTGCACTGCAGGTTGAAGGGTTGAAATCTGATCCCTGGCGCTCCCAGGCTGGGGCAGGTTGGAGATCACTCCACTTAATCATTAGACAACTGGGTTCCACACCACGACGTTTGACAGAGTTAGCGAGGTTTCAAAGATAGGGCCAATAACGGAAAGTGGGAAAAAAACACACAAAGTCTACAGAGGCCGCATGGAAATAAAAGAGCGAATCAACAGAGTCATTTATTTAACGGGTCATCGCTGATTAATGGCGCCAACGCCGCGTGTACATCCGTAAGTTGGGAGACTCGAAGGGACAGAGAGGCGGGAGGGGAGGACGTGTGTGAGCGAGAGAGCAGGGGAGGCTTGATGTTCTGTTAACTACCTCAACAATAACATCACGTCAACAAAAGGCCACGGCCGAGGCACAATGGCAGGGGCGGACCGGGAGGCGGCAATGCCAGATCAGCACGCAGAGTCACTTTGCAATTACCACTTCAAAGTATGGCAGGTAGCATGCAGGCTTTGATTAATTTAGCTTAAGTCCTCTGTAGCACAGGAAGAGGCGTGTTTAGAGCGGCTGGGTGAAAAAAGCGAGGCCTGGCTGGCGTTGCAGATTTCACAGAATTTGAGCTGCTTTGGCTTGTCAAGCAGATCAAAACTGGCTTTGAAGGATGAAAAATACCTGTTAGTGTGAAATGTATTTTGACAAATCTCAGATAAAAAGCCGGGGAGGTGTGCGTGTGTGTGTGTGTGTGTGTGTGTGTGTGTGTGTGTGTGTGTGTGAAGATTGCACTGACAAGAAAACAAGGGACGGGAACAGGCAGAAATGCGCATGTAGAGACAGGGCATAGGTCATATCTTTCCAAGCGTGTGTGTGTGTGTGTGTG
>OMNV01008079.1:0-12117 GCA_900303265.1 Brotula barbata | reverse complement strand
GGGCGAAGGTGAGCATGCCGCCCTGTAAACCAGTCCAATTTATTCAGCTGTTCACACTTCATCTCCACACACACACACACACACACACACACTAATGCACCTAAACAATCTGTAAACTGCAAATAATGAATCCTAAGTAAAGGCAATTACATCGAATCAGTCAGGAATCACACGTGGCCATTATGGAAGGAGACAGTCAAGCGCATCTCTCTCTCCCATTTTCCCATTATGTAACGAGTCTGATTTTGGAATTTCACCTCATCTTCCTCGAGGTCTTTGGCCTGTGAAGCCCTTTGACATTTGGAGGTGATTTTGACTAAATCTGATACGACTTGAACTGGATTACTTTTTTCACCATTCAGGTCTTTCAAACATCTGCCATAAAGCGTAACAGCAAACGAGTCCGACTTTTCGGCGCCTGCATGCAGATGCTGCTCCCAGTGCTGATGACTGAGCCAATGAAAGGTTACATCAAACTCTGGGAAACTTGCTTTAGCTGGCTGTGTGTATGTGCGTGTGTGTGTGTGTGTGTGTGTGTGTGAGAGAGAGAGTGAGGTTAACAGATCGTAGCCTGATGGTTAGGGCCCATCTGCTGCCTGTTGCACTCTGGACCATTCCAGCGGTGCCAAAAATTTCCACGTGCCAAATTGCTGCCATTTGAGTCTTGATTCAAACACTGATGGACGGCCAAGAGTGTTAGAAGACAGAGAATGCGACAGGTGGGCCGACATGCAGATGAAGACGGCGGCTCTTTCACAGCTTTTCTCTTCTATCTGCCTCTTCGTTGTTTACCCCTCTTCCCATCCCGTCCTCCTCCTCCTCCTCCTCCTCTTCAGCCTTTTAATTCTGTCTCCCTGTTTCTATCTCTGTCACGCCGGTCTGACCAGTCGGCTAAACGGAGGGCTGATTGTCGGAGGCCGGACCCGGGCTGGCTCCAGGTGCCCCGACGTGACTGCTCCCTGGTACATCTGGTTATGCACACACGCTCCCTCCACCCGCACTTGCTGGAGCTGCTCATGTTCTGTCCTTGCTGTGCTGCGTTAACGTGTGTGTGTATTGACTTTCTGAGTCCTGGCACGGTGGCGTGGTGGTTAGCGCTGTTGTCTCCCAGCGAGAGGGTCGTGGGTTTGAAACCTCCTCAACCTTTCTGTGTGGTGTTTGCACGTTCTCCGGTAAAAGTCAAGAAATTTAAGAGGTCGTTTACCTTCGTCAGAACCGAGCAATCCGATCCTTTATTATCTATTGTTGTTACAGCGCCACCATGAGGATGACAAGTACCAATTCATAATTTTAATTGGATCTTTCCTGAAATCAATCAATAACCTTTTGCTATATTCTGCTAAATCTGAGACGATGAGAGGCGACAGATGCGGCTGCTGTCCCCACTCGGGGGTTTGTTCTGCGGAGGACGAGGACCTGAAACAAACAACAACAAAGAGGGGTACGGGCGGCTGTGTGTGGGATACCTGTGGTTCTTGTCCTCCATCTGTAGTGTGTAGACCATGTCGTCGGCGAGCAGGGCACGTGCGTGTGTGCTGCTGGCGTTTTCGCCCCATTTCAGCTTCAGGCTCTGGGGTCCGGCCGCCGAACATTCGAGGGGGGGCGGGGCTGGAGGGAGGGGCCGTGTCCTCGCCAGCAGCGGTGGACTCAAGGGACTGGAGCCGATGGCGTTCACCGCTTGGATTTGTATGCTGGGGCGAGAGCAAAGAGAGAGAGAGAGAGAGGCGGGTTACGGAAGCGGAAAACGGTTGCGGTGGGAAATTCAGCAAGAAAATTAAAAAACCGAGCCATCTCTCTGTAATACGACCATTAGAGGGAGAGAAGGGAAAAAGAACACGGACGTACTGGTGTCCGGAAAATGTGCCTTCTCTCTGTGTGCGTGTTGGCGTAATGGTGGGGTAATTTTCACTGTAAGGGCCGATTCAACCTGTTAGCCGTGACCCGCTGATGCTTCTGCGATCCCCGTTACATCATCGCTACAACTCAGCGTGCTCTGACTCAGGATGCGCTCACGCTACGTCAGCCCGAGCAGGTAAAGAAGTCAAACTTTCCCGTGGAATTCATCCAAAAAGCGATCGATAGCACGGCCATCCCCGCGTTTCAGCAAAACCTTTCAGAACGGCGAAAGACCATTTCTTTCAGCTTTCACTTCATTAGCTTTTATGTTCCAATAAACCTGTCTGGATTTCATTAACGGCCGCAGGCGACGCAACCAGGAAGTGGAGAGGTGTGTGCGTTTTATTTATGAAGGGAGAAAAACCCCAAAACCATATCTGGATGATATGTCCGCACGTGTGACTACACACAGACACACACACAAAGGAGCTCCTGTTAATTAACAAGGACTGACAGGATGCTGTTTTGTTTTTGTAACTCCCCTGCTGCCCTCCTTCTAGGAATCATCCCTCCCTCCCTTCCTCCCCTCTTTGCCCTCCACCCGCCCCCCTGTCTGTCAATGTTGGATGAGCTGATTAGGATCCATATCAGAGGTCCCTGGCAAGTAAGAGTCTGCCGTTTGACATTTAATTACTGATATTCTGTAACTGCAACCTTTCATGATAAATCACTGCAGCGAAAGTAAACACGAGAGGATAACAGGCGGCGTTTATTAATCCGCTGGGTGTTTCATTATGTGGGTGAAAGCTTCAGAAGGCGAGGAAGACATGTTTAAAAATGAAACGGCAGAGAAATAAGATGTTTGTTTGATTCGGCCAAAAGTAATGAAACTCACGCCTGGGCTTGTTATCATTATTATTATTGGCATTATTACTTTTATTATTGCTATTAGCATTGTCAATGTTATTATTATTATTTTTTATTATTTTCATTATTGAATCCTTTTCATTATTTTCATTACTTTCATTATTGTTATTATTAGCATTAGCATTAGCATTACTACAACTGCTGTTATTATTGTTATTATTATCATTATTAGTGACGAGAAAGTGTTTTTTCAGTTTGTACTCCTTATATTATAATAATTATAATAAACATAAATTATATTTGATAAAAGCCTCATTTAAAACAAAAGCCATAAAGATTTCCTGTTTAATCGATACCCACTGTTACATTTAGGGGTGGTCTAACGGCTCACTAGTGCAGAAAAACTAACAAAGAAAATATATTATCATTAGCAACAAAAACACGAACAAAAACTATTTACTTTGATTCCCTGTGAAGCGACACACACGAATAAAATATGATCTGTATGTTCCCCACCGCTGTAAATAAATAACCAGTACAACCGTCACTGGCATCATCAAAAACACCTACAGGTAAACACACACACACACACACACAAATACACACAGAGACACACACTGTTTTGCCTCAGTAGCGGCTATTATGCAAGAGGGCACAGTGACACGGGAACAAAAACAAGCAGACAATGAAAACAATGGAGGGCGATCAACTTGTCTTTTCACACACTCTCTCTCCTTGTGCAAAGTCTCCCCTTTTCTCCTAATTTGAAGAGATAACTCCATCGCGTGTAATAGTGCGAGCGTACGAGTAAACATACAAGTGATTACGGCGTCTCACACACACACGCAGAGAAAAAAGCAGCAGTAGCGGTGATTCAGATTACTACGCAGTTGTTTACTGCAGGCTGAGTACAAGAGGGCCTGACCTGACTACTCATACAAACACACACACGCACACACACACACCATCCTCACTACTGTACAAAAACACAACGATTGCGTACTTGTGGCTGCCTTCAGTATAAATATATATATGGATACAGCATTTGGACACGTATGGGTACACTGTAAACACATTTTAATGTTGCAATCGGTCCCATAATTGCAAAGAGATTTAACCCTCGCGTTGGAGCTCCTTCAAACTAAGACTTCCTCTTTGGGCCGAGTGTGTACAGTGATGCTGGAATAAAAAAAAAAGTCTAAAAGCGAATAGTTTTTGCACTTTAAAGCTCCGTAAAAGTCTCAAAGTAGGCATCAATTATCAACGTGTCCCCTTTAATTCATTCCCCTCCTACAGAGTTACATCCTGCGTGGTGTTCACCCAAAGCCTTCCCCTCTGCTTCGCCATTAAACACTACGTTTTCTGAGAGCACCGACGATAAATCCGATTCCGCCGCTATGAGCAAATAAAAGTCTCCGACGACGTACGCTGGCTTTTGAAAAGAGTTCACTCTTAGCATTTATCTGTCGGATGAGAGAGAGGGGGGCCGGCTGACCGCAGTCCAGACAAAAGGCACGCCGTTTAAAAGGGGCTATCCGAGCACACACACACTAACAAGGTGTTCTTTGAGCTCAGCCCCCTGTTTTATGGAGCCTTAACTAACGAGGCTGGAGGAGAGGCCGTGATGTGGAGCAGGGTGCGAGTGTGTGTCCGTCTTTAGTGCGTTTCCTCCCGTACCTGTACTCGCTGTCCGGCTGCAGGCCGGTGACCAGGTGGCTCGTTCCAGCTTCCGCAGTGACGGTTTGGTCGTCCACAGCGATGACGTAGGCGGTGATCTCCGCCCCGTTTGCGTTTGGCTCCTCCCACTTCAGGAAGAGGCAGGTCGACGGCGAGTGACTGGACTCCGAGGAGATCAGCAAGTCCAGGAGGGACAGGGTCGAAACGGGGTCGGGGTTCGTCGCCGGGGTCTGGAAGCTGACCTGCTCGCTGTAAGGACCGACGCCGGCCTGATTCACCGCCTGAGCGGGGCACAAAAACAGATGATGAGACGAGGAAACGTGGTTAAAGGGCACAAAGGGTAACATTTCTTTTACTTTACAAGAAAAATGCAGTTCTTGTGAGGGTCTGCTTTCATTTGGATTTGGGATTTATGTTCAGATCTCTGATCCATTTTGGAGAGAATTTAAGAGCAATAAATGTGACAGATATGATGTAGTGAATCCTGCGTTAGTGTCTGACTGTTTCAAGTGTCCTCATAAATCCATAAGTCTCTCGAGGTCTTCAGATTTGAAACCATGGTAACGGAATTTGAAAAAAAACAAAAACGTTCGCAACATAAAGAGGTCATTTGGAGTTCAACTGATGCGACTTTACTGTGAGATGCTGTGTTGAAGCAAGGGAAACATCTGTCCTCAGGATGAAACGCAAACATGGTTATATAGATGAACTGCACACACTCACACACACACACACACACACACGACCAATCCACATACACACAAAGCAAACACTGGTCCGGACACACAACCTTTCGCTGTCCTCCGAGGTTTATAAATGAGCTCATAAAGATGAGGACCATAAAACTGGATGTAAATAGATTCATAGCTGCGTGACTGAATGTGTGTGTGTGTGTGTGTGTGCGCGCGCTCATGCATGTCCCAAAGCGAAAGACGAAGAACTTATTTTTGCTCCAGATCAGTCAGAGCACAAAGTCAATCAATTGTGCTCGACCTTTTGCTGCTCCCTAAGTTTTTGTTTTTTTTGTTTTCTTCTTGCTGCATTTCTGTGTGTTTTCGTGCGTTTCTAACTGTGTGTATCGCTGCTGTGGTGCGTGCGCGTGCGGCTGCGTTCCTTCATCTCTCTCCATGGATGTGTGCGTTGCGAGCGAGTGTGAATGCGTTTGCACAAATGAGCTCATTCCCACGGGCAGGTTCCTGTGAGTTCTGGTGTGTGTGTTACCTGTAGCCTGCAGCAGTAATGTGTGGCGGGCGTCAGATCTGACAGTTCACACTGTGTGGCAGATCCGCAGTAGATGAGCTCCATGGGTTCATCTTCCCTCGCCCACTCCAAACGATACTCAGAGATGTCGGCACCCGAACCCTCGGGACTCTGCGACCCGGAAGAAAGCGCAAATTTAAGAGGCGGATCCAGACAGATGAGGCTCTAATTTTCTACATCCAGATGTTTTAAAACACAACATTCAATAAAGTGAAAATTCAGTGAGACAGTTTGGTAAACAATCAACAATGATGCAAAGATCTTATAATAATTGTTTTTATTCTAAGGTCTTACAATAAGAGCTGAGGGCAAATCTTTTTCTTTTTTTGTCATACTTTAATAAGTTGATATATTCTAGTTATGTTTCACATTCACGTCTGACAGTCACGACGAGAGCGAAAGTGGCGATGACCTTCCAACGCCGTGCCAAAACAACAAAGTGAAACAGATGAATTCACAGCGACACAACGAGAGAGAAACCATTTCCTGTTTCAAACACAATAAAGGAGAGAGAGACAGAGAGAGAGAGAGAGAGAGACAGAGAGAGAGAGAGAGAAGGAGGGGGACGTGGACATCCTGATCTCCTGAGTCTCCCTGTCAACAGCGGTCCGACATCTTTGGACGAGTGGAATGGACGAGTGGAATAAAGCGCATCTATTTCACACACGGCCTGTATGTGAGCTCGTGTGTGTGTGTGTGTGTGAGAGTGTGTGAGCCTCACCTCCCAGTTAAGCGTTATGCAGGTGTTGCTGGTGAAAGTGATAAGTGGCGCCCCGCACTGGCCAGGAGGACCCGCAGCAGTCGTCACCTCTGTTGGCTCAGAGTGAGCTCCGTACTAAAACGCACAACACACAGACATGAGTGGTGTGTTTGTTCTTTGTGTCCTTTGTGTGTGAACGCGCGTGTGTGTGTGTGTCTCCTTCCTGATCTGCCAGAGCCGGACCGTCTGAATGATCAAACTAATCAGTTATTAGGTTCAGGCTGTGGAACATTTCTCCATCCAAACAGCTCCTCTAATTTGCCTGTCTGGGACAATCTGCCCTATTAGATGCTGGCTCCATGTGTTTGTGTGTGTGTGTGTGTGTGTGTGTGCTTGTGAATGCGGCTGAAGTAAAACCATCCAAAATGAATTTGGTGTTTTTCCATTTTTTCCCCCCCCAAAAGATATACTTAGATTTTCCACAGTCCATAAACTGTGTGTACAGACGAGATTTCATGGCCATGAGAGCCATTAAACACAAAATTACACGGCTGTCAAGGGGAATTATTTTATACATTTTTACGGACTACTTGTTGAGAATGTATAATTCTAAGTTCACATGGAACGCGGTTTTCGTTATCCCGTTTTGGACTTCAGAGTCTTGGGAAGACTTTCGAGCCGATGGACGCTTTTGTAATTACCGATAGCATTTCTGATGTGTGTGTGTGTGTGCGTGTGTGCTTGCGTGCGTGTCTCACCCCGGCCTCGTTGGCAGCCCGCAGTCGGAAACTGTACGTGGCACCAGGTAACAGGCTACCCACGGTGCACTGCAGCTCCGTCCCTTGGTACACCTCCGCCGGCTTGGCGTCCCCTTCGCTCATCTCCAGACTGAACACACACTCCTCGCACACGCCCTCGGAAACCGGGGAGTCTTTGGGGGGGGGGAGAGAAATCACACTCTCACGCTTAGATAATAACACACAGATGTTTTGGGGCAAAGCTCTCTTCTCGTTTTTCCTTAAAATGAAAGTAACGAAGGAGCGAGGCTGAAGGGAAAAGCCTGCGATGCGTTCAGTTTGGCCTTCAGCGCCCAGATGGGACCCGATTAAGTCTGAGGCCGGCTGCATTAAAGCGGTAAATAAAACATAGCGGTCCTCGCCTTTTTTTTTCAGGCTGGGAGACCGTTGCCTGCCAACAGATAATAGCCAGACATTAGGACAGATATTGGGCTAAGTTGGGTTCTAAATGGGCTAAACGAGGTTAAAACATGGCCGACTTTGCTCGCGATTGAGCCAATTTATGCACAGAAGTGAATAAAACGCCACGTGTAAGCACTCACCCCATTCTAATTGCACCTCCTTGTGTTTGGCTTTACCCACAATCCTCGGAGGCTGGCAGGGCCCTGGGGGGACGCTTAATGTACGGACTGGAACACTTACAGTACACTGGAGGAGGGAGAGAGGCAAAGGCAGGAAATGAAGACAAATAGCGACAAGATCTGATTTTATGGTCCGTCCTGTTTATTTACTACAAGAATGGGTCTCAAATGAACACCGCTGTTGCCAGGTGTGTGTGTGTGTGTGTTTGTCTCACCGGGCTGTGTCCTCCGGTGGTGATGCTACACACGCGTAAGCGATAGAAGGTCCCAGGTGCCAGGCGCTCGCACACGCATTCTGTTGCTGGACCGCTGTACGCTACCTCCCACTGGTTCGCTGCACGCACAGACACATACACACACGCATAGGTGCAAATCAGAGCAGGTACACACACACACACGCACACGCACACACACGATGTCTCACTGTTATGTCACACTGCAAGCCAAACCGTTTTCCCCGAAACTGAATCCCATTTAAAATCCCCCTGGAATAATTCATCTCCATGGATCCCTTTGGTGGTTTGTTGTTGTTATCGTTGTTGTTATTGTTGTTGTGTGGCCGGATTGTGCTGGTTTATATGAGATGGAAAATTCCACTCGGGCAAATGTACAGTATGTCCTCTTATACCGCGGCTCAGAGAGAAACGCTGCGATTGCGTAACGCGTAGTCGACCTCAAAGGCTACAAAAGTATCAAGTGCGTGATGATTTTTAACGTTGGTTATACCAGCAGCTACCAAACGGGAAGCAGTGTTGAAGGAACTCATTTAAAAACCTTGAGATTCTCATTTCTATCGTGTAATAGAGAGACGAATGTGCTGAGTGATGTCAGAGGTAATGTGAGGCTTATGCCATAATAAAAATGCTTGTGTTGAAAGTGATTTGCCTTGAACGCCTCGTTCAGAATATGGCTCTTTCAACCCATGTTCGTTTTGTGCTTTTCGTGAGAGCAGCCTCGACACCGTTCTTTATTTGCTACTGGACGTTGACGCGTGGGGAAAAAAAAAAATCTTGAAAAAAAAAAGATCGATGACAGTGGAATGACGGCCTTGGATTGGAAACGACGACAAAGAGAAGAGAGAAAAGGCTATTGGAAAAAAGAACACAGAGCAGAGTGTGGTGTGTGTGTGTGTGTTCCTACCTTCAGAGGATCCTTCTGAGATCTCTAACAGATAGGTGAGAGCCTCCGAGCCCCCGTTGTCCTGCGGAGGATCTGTGGAAAAAACAAACAAAACAACAACTTTGCTTTAATTAAAAACAAAACGGCACAGATCGGCGTCATTACGCTAAATAACCTCCAAATTAGCCGGTACATTAGCGCGCGGTGGATACAAACAATGAAGGCATCGCACACGTCGTTACGTTCAGACAAAACGCGTCTCCGTGTTCCCGAAGGCGCACGATCAATCACAAACCGCCGGGGCAGATTGTTTGTCTGAAACAAACGGTATCATTGGACGTTGATTTATTCAAATTAGTCAGGAGGAGGGCAGTTAACCGGAGGACGCTCTGACCCTCGACCTTTACACTCCGTCATATTTCTTCTTCTTTGTTTGCTGCGGTGTGATATTTGGCGAACAAACTTTAAGGCGCGTTGCCATCCCAATCCTCCACCACGTGCGTTTCAAATCGATTTTTTTTTCTACTTTTCCGATCGACGTATGGCGACGGGCGTGAGTTGATGATGCGTGCGTGGGCGTGTGTTTACCCCAGGTGACAGTGAATCCGTAGGGCGTTGCTGCGGTGACGCAGGGCGTAGACGGAGGGCCCGGTTTGTCTGGACTGGTGGTGCACACCAACACTTCGCTGGGACTGCTCTTCCCCTCCGTGTTGGACGCTATCAGCTGAGTGGGAAAAGAGAGAGAGAGAGAGAGAGAGAGAGAGAAACGAATGAGATGGAGCTTAAATCGGAATAAAACGATAAGAGAAGAAAGCAGAGAGAGAGAAATCAGTCACACTCCAAATCTACTTGTTTCCGTTGTTCCCTCCTCTCCTTCACCTGGTTTCCTTTCCTTTCTCTGCATGTCCTCTTCCTTCGGCGTACTCCCTCCATTACGCCATGTAATGGACAATCAATTTCCTGTGTTCCGAGTCGTCCGAGCTGAACGCCGGCTCTCAGGACACGACGCTGCGTTCTCGACGTGAGCGCACACGTGTGTGCTCCCGGGCTATCAGCGTGAAGGAGTGCATGCACGTGTGTGTGTGTGTGTAGCAGGACAGGGATGATTTGGCTGATGATGGTGATTGCACAGTAATAGCCACAGGTACACACACACTTGCCGAGAGTGGAAATCTTCTCTCCTGTGGGTACATTTTGTTTTGCAGCGTCCACGTGTAATGAACTGCTGCCACGGCTCTCGGACCCGCTGACCGCGTTCTCCCCCCGTGGCTTCGATTACACCCGTTTCGTGCCGAAGCCTTTGCGAGATGAAGAGTTGTATTCTTCTTTTAATAGGAGGAGAACATCGCTCAGATAGCTTGAGATGAAACGGATCACGCTGACAATCCAGGAAGTGGACAAAGTGTACGATGGACATTAACGCGTGAATGTTTCTGATCTGAGACTGTGACAGCTAATTTTACATCTCGTTTACTTTTCTTGGACACACAAGCACACGCGCGCACACACACAGAGGATGAAGAACACGCAGAGCCGCCTCTTACCCTGAATTTATACTGCGTACTCCTCTTCAGGCCTTGTACAGTACAGGTCAAGTTTTCTCCAGTGTACTTTGGATGAAAGTCTGTTCCCTGTGGGAGACACACTGTCAGGAGTCTGTGTGTACGTGTGTGTGTGTGTGTGTGGGAACAGTGTACATATTTCAGCTGATGGATGTGACACGTGTTGAATTTGGCTTTAAACGTTGGGGTGTGAGACTTTTAAGGGAGTTTATAGGGGCTGTGTGTACTTACGCTGTTGTCCTCCTGGATCTCGAGTGTGTATTTGAGCTGTTCCTCGCTTGGACTACCCTCGGGACGCCCCCACTCCAGGGTCACCCAGGACACCCCCGCCCTGACCAGCCGCGGTGCGAGAGGCAGCGCGGGGAGGGTTCCCATGGTGTAAAACACCACCTCTGTACTGAAGCCACTGCACAGAACACACACACACACACACACACACACCTCACTTGTATTGTGTTTTTTTTTATGTTTGCCGTGAATTCTGACACAATTTATTCAACATCACACGGGTCATTGTTTTTGGTGCGAGTGTGTTCCATTATGCATTTGTCTGGGACGGGGAAGAGGGAAACGGGGGAGGGGAGCAGTAAAAAGTGAATAATGAGAGGACAATGACACCGGAGCATCCGAGGAGGGAGAGGACGCGGGGGGCTCCTGATGGAGACGTGACAGGGAGACAGAGAGGCAGAGGAGGGTCGGCCATACTTGCGGCGCGGGCGGAATTTGAATGCGTAACGGGGGGGCGACGCACGTCCGAGAGGTTGCATTGCTAACCGAGTGCGCGTCCGCCCCGCCGCGTGTGTTCGTGCGAGCGCAAAGGTTCACGGTCGCAGACGGAGTCGGGCTGAGGGACGCTTTCAGGTCACTCTAAGCGCAGCCAGGCGGCTGATTTGCCCCTCCTCCGTCACCCCTTCCCCTCTGCCTGACACCATAACGACTGCGAGGGAGATGTTCCCGCGTCGTAATGACACGGCGTCGGCGAGGGCAGAGATGAAATGGGAGGGAAAATGAGCAAGGTGCCTCGCGGTGAATACAGACGGCAGATAGCGGCGGAGCGAGGTGATATCCAACTCAGGGTACCGAAAACATGGAGTTTAATAACGACAAGAAGATTTTAACAACAGGGGGCCTTTGGTGGTGATTCTGTGCCTCGTTCGAGGAGTCTGACCCCCCTCCCCCCACCCGTGTGTGTATGTATGTGTGTGTATGTATGTGTGTGTGTGTGGTACCTTGCGCCTATGTCGTTGTGTGCGGCCACTCTGAACGTGTAGCCGCAGGCCGGGAACAGCCGCGTCAGCTTACAGTGTCTCTGGTTCCCAAAGAAACATTCTCTGAAAATGCTGTTCTTCTTTCCCTGGAGGAGAGGAAGACAGGAGAGGAAGAGAGGAGAGGAAGACAGGAGAGGAGGACGTTGAGCTCAATTACAGATGGATGGGGGGGCATCAATGTGCAGCACCGAGGAGAGAGAGAGGCGGAGGAAGAGGCAGACATTGATTAGCAGAGCTGTAATTCACTGCCTTATTACATCTGGTCATTGGAGGCGAACGGTAACGGCCTTTTAGTGAAGTCTGTGGTCGTTATAAGTGATGCTAAAAAAAGGAGGGGAAACCGTGATAGATAACGGGGATGAAGAGCAAAGGAGACACAAAGGAAGACGGACTTACCTCGTCCCACTCCAGCAGGTAGTTTGTGATTTTGGATCCATTATCACCTGGGGG
>OMNV01008078.1:18163-35177 GCA_900303265.1 Brotula barbata | reverse complement strand
CCTGACCAGCTGCATTTCTGTCTGGGCAGGATCCTGCAACGCCTCTGACTAGAAGCCTCCGCAGAGGGTGGTGAGGACAGCGGAGAAAATCATCGGGATCTTCACTCGCTCCCATCCAAGCCACGGCCAGAGAGCGTTGCCTGACCAGGGCTCTCAAGATCAGCAGAGACTTCTCTCACCCTCACCATGGACTGTTCTCACTGCTGGCCTCTGGGAAGAGGTTCCGCAGCCTCCGGACAAGAACAGCCAGGTTCAACTCCAGCTTCTTCCCACAAGCAATAAGACTGCTGAACTCTCAGTAACACCCCCCAGAGATGCTTAATATTCTGAAAAACAAGTGTCACTCACTCTGTTAAAATATAGTCTCCTCTTATAGAGTCCATGATAAGTTCAATATTCTGTACTATGTACAGTTCTGTTATTTATTGCACAATTATTTATTATTATTGCACTATTTCATACTTGTCATGCCCATTTGTACTTTAGATGTCTACCTCATTCATATTTATATCATCTGCCAATGTCTTTTTGCACTATTTTACCACTCATATTTATTCTCAGATTTATATTCATATGCTCATGCTACTCATGTACATATTTATATCAGTATGTGTCAAGTCTGTTCTGTGGTACTGCGACCGGTGCATCGAAATTTCATTTGGATGTGAGCTGAAGAAGTGAACGTTTCAAATGGCAATAAAGAGAAGTCTAAGTCTAAGTCTAAATCTAAAACACTCATTTGAACAATGAAAGAATTTGTATTATTTTAGCCTTCGTTCTCACTGTTGATCACGCCCAGCCACTAAGAGGAAAAACCTGTAACAGAGTGGCAGAGATGCCCGATCATATCTCAACTCTGTATGGTTTGGTGTTCAGCAGGGGTCCATACTTGGCCCTATACTTTTTTCATGCTTCTTTGTGACCTAATTCGCAGTTTTTGGTAGAGATTATCATTCTTACAAGGTAGATACTCAGTTAGTCAATTCCAGTTGAGTTGATTTGTATAGTCCAATATCACATACAGTGACTCAAAAGGCTTTACAGAACCATATAAGGATGGCTCCAGACCCAGGTCTCTATGAAGATGAAGAGGCAAAACTCCCCAAAACACCCTAACTTTAAGGAAAACAAGGAAGAAAACTTAGGAGAAGCAATTTCAGGAGAAATTTCCTTTCTCCTGCCCATCCCTGAAAAGTTGAATCCTAAATGGTTCCCTGGTTCCCATCCAATTCTCATGGGAGAAAGTCAGTGTATATGTGTGTCATATTGTTTTGTTTTAATATTAAAGCAGTGGCCTTGCCATTATCATTTCACAGGGATGCCTGAAACAGCGTGCTCCAGTCTGCTGCCACTTAATTACTTTCCAATCAGCAAGAAGAAAACTGGCTCTGATCCAGACACATTCTCTGGAGAGATTGTAGGGAAATACATTTGCGCCACTGCTTTCAATTTAACTTGAGACAAATCTGGCTTAAAGGTGAGATTTAATGCTAGCATTGAAGGAGAGTGCCACCCTAAGACAGAATTTCCTTTTCACATAATCTGGCCTTTAAAATAAAAACAGACATGTAATGTGTCTTAACTGAAAGTCAAACTTTGGGGAGCTGGTCTGCTGAAAGTATATTAGTGACTAGTGATATTTATTTGAATGTAGATTTACCGCTTCAAACAATCAGTACTAATCTGCCCCATAATTTGGTTAAAATCTTTCCAGCAAAGGAAAGTCTTAAGGCTAATCTTAAACGTAGAGAGAGTGTCTGCCTCCCGGACTAAAATTGGAAGATGGTTGATAGTTGAAGGCTCTGCCTCCCATTCTGATTTTGGAGACTCTAGGAACCACAAGTAAGCCAGCATTCTGGGAGCGTAGTGGTCTAGTGGGATTATAGGGTACTAGGAGCTCTTTTAGGTATGATGGTGCCTGACCATTAAGGGCTTTGTAGGTGAGGAGAAGGATTTTAAATTCTATTCTGGATTTTACAGGGAGCCAGTGCAGCGACGCTAATACAGGAGAGATATGATCCCTTTTCCTGGTTATAGATAGTACACAAGCAGCAGCATTCTGGATCAGCTGCAGACTCTTTAGAGTTTTGTTGGGACAGCCTGATAATAAAGAATTACAATAATCCAGCCTGGAAGTAACAAATGCACGGACTAATTTTTCGGCGTCTTTTTGCATAAGGATGTGCCTGATTTTTGCAATGTTACGCAGATGGAAGAAGGCAGTTTTTGAAATTTGTTTTATGTGCGAGTTAACTTTTTAGTACGTCTTAAACATAGTGACATCAAACCACTAAACATTTTACTGGTACATTGTTCATGTTGATCTGTATTAATGTGTATTAACGGTAAGTATTCATTTTCAAAATATCAGAGATGAGGGATACTTTGGGAGAGAGTGTTAGAAACATCAGATGACCTAGCTGAATTAATAATGTAACAGAGGCAGAATGTTGAATTGGATTATATGCAGCGAGGGCTGGTGGTGATATTAGGTGGGTGAAAACATTTAGGTAACCACAGCAAAAATAAAATATTTCATACGTTAGGTCATATAAAAGAGTTATATATAGATAGGAGAGCGTGATGGTCTTTTGTGTGTGAGAGAGAGAGAGTGGTCTGAGTAGGTTTGGGCTGATCTGCTTTGAAGATTAGCTTGCATCGACAGCCTTTCTGGGACGCTAACAGATTAATCACCATGTCATTAAAGTCCGGTGATTTTTGGATGGACACCAGCCCGTCCAGCCTGCCCCGTCCCATAATACTTCGAAGAAATCATTTAAGCCTCATGGGGGTTGTGAAGGCTATTTGCATTAATTTAAATGTTTCAGAAAAAGTGCTTAGAAGATTGTTCTCAGTCAACACCCTAAAAAGTGACATCTCAAACAATAACCCCGTAAACTCCTCACATCACTGCCCATCACTGTCAGCTCACTTTTCACTTCCTCTTTGCTGATCCCGCCCACTGGACGCTGTCATTGGTTGTCATTAGCCCAAATGAGCAGCAAATTAAGGGGGCGTGTCATATGACCTGTCATTCACTTCACTACAAAGATGATTGGTAGCTGCGGCTGCTGCACTCGGACCGTCAAAAAGAAGCCTTCTTCGCTATATCCTGTGCTTTTCTAATCACCTTTTTGCTGCTGTTGCGGCTCTAGGGTCCACCAAAACTTAAAATAACCTGCATTAGGTTTTAAAAAAAAAGATAATTTTCTTATCTTCAGTGTAAAAGCATGCCAGATGATGACACGCGTGCACATTCTGGAAGACGAACGTGCACTGGTAGAATAATGAATCAGTGGTCGAGCCAATCGAGAAGTTAGAGGAAAGAGAGATGCTATCAAATGATGACGGAGTTGAATGCATCATCAAATTGTCCTTTATTCGATCCACTTAGATCTCAGATCTTGACAGGAATTAGATTTTTGAACAATTCCATTAAAGTGTGTGGTCTTTAATGTCATTGTCTGCGATTTTGTTTTTCTCTTTTGTAGTGCTGGTTGTGGAAGAACAGGAGCCTTGTGTGCCATTGATTACACCTGGAACCTCCTCAAGAAAGAGGTGATGCATATTATTTATCTCAACCCTTAATTTATTGCAAAAATATCTATAAAATTATCTAACTAAAATGTATACTGTATGTTTTCTTGATTTTAGCTTATCCCTGCAGATTTCAGCACCTATGACTTGGTTAGAAATATGCGAACTCAGAGGCACGCGTTGGTTCAAACCAAGGTATACTGGGGCTTTTTGTGTGTGTAATATTTCAGCTATATGTTTCGTCAGAGTGATGCACATGAATCCAGCAAACTCAACCACATATGATGCAATTTCTAAAGTTTGTTGGTCTACTCTGTGCTCTTCTCCTTTTATTTTAAACCCCAGGAACAATATGAGCTGGTGCACAGAACCATCAAGTTCCTTTTTGAGAGGCATTTGAAATCCATGCAAGCACAGACTGACAAAAATGAGGTGAGCAACGGTAACACACTGTTGAAGTAGACAGACATCACCGTCACCATGGCAAAGCAAAAATAACGTGTGTATGGGCCTTTTTGCGGTTTGAGAGGCTTTTGTATTCAATGATATGGGGTGCAGCCACTTGTTCTGGGTGGAAAATAATCACTATACAGGCTGGGGGGAGTCACGCTTTCTCACACATGACAGGAAATGAACTTTCAAACTTGTATGTGTGAGCAAGGTTGAGTGAATTTTCCAATAATAGTACAGCTTCTCTACATTCTGAAATGTCCTCACTTGCAGGTGGCAGTTGGCCCATCTCCCGTCAGGGCGGACAGTGACATAGAGCTTTCAGACTGGAGTGAAGAAACGGAGTCGGATTTACAACCGAGGCCACAATTACAGCACCAGGCTGATGAGGATACAGATCTCAGACAGAGGGTACAGACACCTCCTCGAGCTCTGGTCCTCACTCAGGCACTCCAAGAGGAACACACACCTGGCCATCCGAGCCAAAGTCTAAGCCACATACCAGAGGAGAGCATAGACAACAGGGATGACTTATCATCACCAAAACTTTTGACTGTTTCAACTGTAGCAACCGTTTGTCTTACTGTGGAGGACCCCTACTTTGACACTCCGGTGAGTTCGCCTTTATCAGAGGAGGCACCCAAAGGCTTGTCTGAGGATGTTGCTCCTTACAGCCAATGGAAAGCCGTCAGCGCACCCACTTTGTCCCTCAATGCCCAGATCCTGGAACTCAGCTCTGCTTCAGGTGAATGCTAATATCTGAGAGAGATAAGGAGCAAGAAGTGTCTCGGTTGACTTTGATTTTTAAATAAATAATTTTAGGTGCTTTTGAAGCGGACACTGACGAGGACATTCCTCCTCCATTACCCGAACGAACCCCTGAATCCTATCTGCTGGCTGTTGATGCAGGTTGGTTTACTCAGTATAGTTATGCATCTGTAGCATGAACTGTGTAGTTGTTTACTTTGAGTAGCACAAAGTATCCGCGTGAATCCCTCATTTATAGTTCCTAGATGCATTGATTTCTTTGTTTCAGAGCATCCAGAGCCCCCACTACTCAATGCTGCTGCTGAGACTCCAACGGAGGCGGGAGGTGATGGTAAGTTGTGATCCTCTCTTTTGCCACACGTCTTAATAACGAATTCCCTTTTTTTAAATTAATACGTAGCTTGATGCTTGTTGTTGTTAAAGTGAAAAGTAGGTTTGAGTGTTTGAACAATGACAACTATGGCATGACTTATTCCTATAGGCAGAGGGCCATCACCTGTGCCCCCACTGCCAGAGAGAACTCCAGAATCGTACCATTTGGCCATTGGGGGAGGTGATTATTCCAAATGCAATAAAGAGCAGCAGAGTGTGAATGTTATATTTTGTTCAGACATTGTGGCTTCCTATTCAGCTGCTGTGGAGCCAAGGTTAGAGGTCACATCGGCATCGAACCTGGACCGAATAGGAACGTCTTCAGAATGGTCTGGGAATGCAAAGCAAACAGCTATCACTCAGAGAGAAGAGACATCGTTTCGGAGGACTAAGGTGAAAATAAAGGTTCCTCAGATACGTGTGATAGATACAGTCCCGTGCTAATATGAATTAAAAAACTGGATGTTGGGTTCTACCTTATTGTACAGTTTGTAAAATGTAACTGCAGCAAAGTAACATCAACAAACTTGTTTTTCTTGTAGAGTTTGAAAGCTAAAATGACTTTCACAGGTAAGACTGTTATACTCATAAACCAACCAATTGAAGTGATATTGAAATATCAATAAATGTCCATCTAATGGTTTAAAAATGTAAACATCACAATATAGTTTCATCTTGTTCCTATCATTTGATTCAGTGTAAATGGGGGCCACTCATTCTGAAAAATAAGAATTCTCTAATTAACAACATACCAGTGAAGCAGTTGAAATGAGTAATCTTATAAAATTGCTATTGTAATGCAAAATAATGCAATCGCTTTATTGAGGTATGTGCATTTTTTAAAAACAATTCAAAACACCATTTTGCAGTTATAAAGACTATCTATGTTATATTTTTGACGTGTCTGACAAATTCAATGGTCCTGCATTTTGCTGTAGCATCCCAGACTCCAACAACCCATCCAGGTTTTGACTCAAAAACACCTTCGGACCTCCTCCCGTCCTGCACACCTCTGGATCCCATCCCCCCCTCTGCCTTGTACCTTCAAGGTAAAATCCTCATGATGGATGATAACATCATGAGGCTAATTGGATTTTGGCTGCCTTCTGATCACATTTGCCTCTGTTATTAGTCTTAACTATAAAAGGAAACTGTTTATCCAATAGTATTAGAGTAGAAGGTGTCCAATGTATAGTCACTGTTCTTGATCATTGTGGTTGGATTTGTAGCGGAGGAAAGCCTGAATCCACCGCTTCCCAACAGAACCCCTGAGTCCTACATCCTGGCCACAGAGCAGAGTAAGTATACCTTCATCTTTGTCATCATCGAATCATCTTTCATAATGTAGATGACGCTGCAGTGCTGTGAAGATCTATCAGAACAGAAATATACTCAAGACAGCTAAGACGGACATCATGAGATCACAGCCTCAGTTACATTTCCAAAAGTTGTTTCTGATTCTGTTCTTTTTCTGTCAGATAATGAGAAACCCGGCGCCTGCCTGCTGCCCTTTGAAACTGTGGGGGCATCACAGAGGTTAGGAGTGTCTTCTGAGTGGGCTGGCACCTCTCAGGCTAAGAACCTCCAGGATGGTGTCATGACCAGGAGCAAGGTAATGAATTTAGAAGAGGCAAAGCCAAGATCGGTCACAACATCAGCATTACACGATCCAGACTACGACCAATTCCTATTTATAGACATGGTCTTTAGAGTTGTATATACAATGGTTGCTCTTTTAATTCAGGCCATGTGTCAGGACATTAACACATTTGTATGCATTCACATTTCCCCAGAGTGCTCGAGCCAGAAGTTCACCAGGTAAATGCTGTTCTCTTATGCCTTTGTTGTTAAAATGGTAGAAAAAGACATGCCATGCCTTGCATCGCTTATGATTACTCTATGGAGGTAGATGGTCTTTGTGTTCTTGCTACAGAGCCTGCTACTGTTGTGAGGCAGTTATCTCCACTTTCCGTGGTCGTGGCTGTAGCAGGAAGTGGTGAGCCTGCCTCAAATGTTAAGGGTCTGTACACTACACTAACGCCTCGGGTTACACACACTGTCACACGACTTTTATGACACTTTTATTATTTCTGATAAATACATATAAAATGCTGTCACATGTAAAAGTTCCTCCTTTAAGTTTGCATCCATCTGCGCTGAATACACCTCATCAATAATTCCTATATGTCATCCACAAATCAGATTTTGAGTTTGTTATGAATTCTTTATCAGCACGGCACGATGTCAACCCCTTGGCTGTCTTCAATGCTGAGACATCTGGAAACAAAACAAACAAAAGCAACGAGAAGGGGATGTTGAGGACAAAGGTACCAAAGAAGCAATACAAGCAGCTACTAACAAAGAGTTACATGAGTAATATTAAAGAAAAAAAAGACTAAATGTGTTCTTTTCCCTGTGTCCAGAGCTTGAAGATTTTTAAATCTAAAACAAAAAGTAAGTAATGCAAATTTAAATTATAGCTCAACATGTACCAATAGCTGTAGCACAGGCAGGTCTAATATGTCTAAAACTAAATCCACAGTTAAAGTAGACCCCTCACCAGCTCCTGCTGAATCTGGATCAGGACATGGTGAATCATCTTCAGCATTCAAGTTTGGTAGGCCTGTGCCTGTTTGACCATTATAGCAGTGCATTTACACATTTGTTTTATTTCAGCACACAGGGTCTTTATGGCTCTTTCACATCATATTCCTTATCTTCCTCAGGATTTGGGAACCGGTTTAGAAAACCAAAAGGGCCCAGGGAATATCCAGAGACCTGGATCTGAGGACAGCGCTCCCAACACGGCAGCAGCATGACTGGGAACCTGCTTTGAAAGAGGATCTCAATGCCACATTCCATGGCTAACAGATGCAATTGCAAGCTTATGTCCAAGATGTGCTGAAAGGGGACATGCAGTGGACCCGGAAATCAAACCAAAAGCTGTTTCTCTTTGTCTCAGGACCAAATGACATACCTCATACATGATCTGGATCAGTAGCAGTTTGCGTTCTGTGTTCATGTCTGCTTCGTTTGCTACCCTGTCACCTTCTCTGGTGCTTCTATTTGTCATCTCAGGCTGGTTCAGTTGGACTCTTGATCAGTTTCTGACTTAAGGACACCAAGGTCATCCGATGGCTGGAACTTGATGGACACAGGACTGTCATTCTCCAGTATATGATTGTGTAGTCTGCAGTGAGATATTTTATGTCTTGCGCTACTGCCTCTAGCAAAGCTGTTAAATTTGGTGTTCTATACTGATTTTTATTTAAGAAGACAGAATGTTCTGGATTGCATCTACAATTTGTTAAAGGTGTCACAAATATTTATTAAACATAACACACCCAACTTTTAGTATTGTTTTCACTGCTATCATATCAAAAAAGAATCTTTTCTATTTTAAATGATGAACTGTTGCATACTCAGGTTACACACAAAATTATTTATTCAAAAAAATATAAAGTCTATGCATTCCTGGCATGTTTTTTCCTACTAAACAAGACAGAATCACACAGATTGACTGCTATTGACTAGAACTAACTTATCACCATGACAAAGCATGTCAGTTGAAACGTTAACGACAGCAATTATTGTTTCTAGAACACAAGAACTAGTGCCAGGGAAGTGTACGGTTCATCACTCTAAAACATGACAAAAAGCTGATTCCACAGTACTGTAGCTGCCGATTTATTTCTACACTGATTAGCGAGTAAACAAGATGCAGTGACAGTCATGTAATGGACAAATGAAAAAAGCTGTGTGTCTTAATCAGGATCTAATGAGTATAAAATGAATAATTCTTCACATTATGATGTTATAATTCTTAGCTTCCAGGTGACATGCAGAAGCAGAGATCGTAAAACATCGTAAAAGCAACACTTTATACGGTCAATAAAAAAAAAAACAAGGCGAACCCACCGTTTTAAATTAGGCTGAATCTATACAGTACAAGGCACTAAGACGCAGTCAATGAAAGCGCAGAAGGCAGTAGCACTCAGTGAGGTCGACATCAATGCGACTCAAATCTGAATTCTGGGCCATCATGTTGGACTTGATGTGGCAAAAATTCCCATCTGTCTGATCGCAATAGAAACAGTTCAACACTTCAATGCTTTCCAAATTTTCAATTTTCTTATCCTGCACTTAATGGTTACAACCATGTGCACTAGATTAAAAATAAAGACAGATGTGGACTTTTAAAGAATGACTTAACGGCACAACACAACGCAACAGTATTCACATAATCTCAGCTATATCAATAACAGAATATTCACACATTCTGAAGACATGATCCACACCTGGAGAAAACATCCAGAAAATTATTGCTTAGTGCATCAGCTGCAATTCCTTCGTCATTTAGAGGTTCTCCTATAGTTTGATCCTAACATAAAATAGTCGTGGGTTTTTACATTGTGTTCAGATAAACATTAGGATAATAAATTAAATATAAAAACAGTATAAACAGTATGAAAAGGGCTCTATATAAAATTAGCATTTAAATTAAGTTATCACACAAATGGCAACTTAGAGTGATTGAAACAAATTTGAAGTGCTTGAATCAGAGTTTGACAATACGAAAATAATAAACTTTTTTTTTTACATATGCTAGGTGGGGGGGCGTTATTTGTCTTTTGCTGATTTCACAGCCTCACTCGAATTAATAAGCCAGTGTCATGTCTCTTTCCAGAGTAATAATCCAATTAAATACGGAAACTATTTTTCCAGGATGTACAAATTTCAATAGAGACCTCGGACACTTCCAGTTTGGGTTCTACCAACTATGGCATAATAAAATGTCCTATAAAATCCCACTGAACAATGCACTTTGGTTGAAAGGAAATGCGTCCAGGGATTTCATAAATCAACAATGAAAAATAAAAATGCAATGAAAAATTTTGAGTTGAGAGGCTCCCAGATTCACACAATAAAGCCCCTCCCACAAAACGCAAACAAGAGAGGACATTGGCAAAAAAAATAAAATAAAATAGGACAGACAGTCATTTAGGAAGCTCTGCGGAGTGACTTGGAGCCTTTGTACGACTGTGCTGTACATTCAAAGATGAGCAGCCGTTGTGGAGTAATGGAAGAGGTGGATGGGGGTCCTTATAAGTTGGGGTTAGATGAGCAGACCTGGTGGGTTGTGGAGGGGCTGGCTGGGGCTCCTGTGGAGGAGTTGCCGGCCTCTGGAACACTGGTTCTTCAGTTTTGGCCACCCCACCTTGGATGCCGTCCCCTTGTGGCCTTGCACAGGGGATTACGGTGGTGTCAGGCCTAGCAGGGGAGGAAAAGGTGACTTTGCCAGCTGTAGGGCTGAGGTTACTGGAGCACTGTTCCTCCTCCGGGTCTTTCTCATCAGGATGGTAATGTTTGAGCCGTACATGCCAGGCCAGGCTGCAGACTGCGGACACTGTCTTAAACTGGTGGATGACGTTCCTGGGGATGAAGTAAATGTCATTGTGGCACAGCTGGGAATGGACATAGCGGATCCCCTCCCTCCTCAGCTGGTTGAGCTTGGCATCGTCCACCCACTGAACACACTGAAAAGAAAATTGCACTGTTAATCATAGTAACTCTGACGGGGGATGGAAGATCATCTAAATTTTTGAGACACATTTTTTGGGATTATGTCTTTAAAAAAAAAAAGTGTGATTCCCACTTGAGACACTGGAGGCTCATAGAGATCCAGCTGCAGCCTCTGGACAACATCGCTGAAGTCTGCAGCATGGAAACACACCACATCTTTGGTTATCCGAGGTCGGTTGTTCCTGTAGTAGAAGTTAAGAAGCATAAAACCAGTACAAATCAATTCTTGCATTAAAATTGTACTTCTCAAAGATATCGAACACAGAAATATATCAAAACGTGCTAAAAGACACTCACCATTCTCCAAAGTGCACTGCTTTCAGTACCCCCACAGCCGCAGTGCTCTGCCAGTCAAAACTCTGGCCTACGTGGTCAGCATGGGCCTTAGTGCGGTCCTCAAACAGAACCTCTCTTGGTTCACTGGCCCTTGGCAGGTAGTGAAGATTTTTTATCTCATTCATTGACCTAGACAAACAGAAGGCCCAGGAGGATTAGTGCTGTTTTCAAGTCCTTGCAATTTCTTCATACATTCTTGAAAACAACAGTTAAATTGATTAAAAATGCCTTTACTGTCACTTTGCAGTGGACAAAGCTGTAAATAACGCTTGCTTCAGATAGTCTGTTTTGTGTCATGAGCTCGGCAGGGGAAGGCAAAGAGCTCCCCCTCCATTGCAGCTCATGGGATTGAATGCCAAATATGAAATAACTGAAGCTATAAAGGGAAAAGTAGATGAATCGTAGAATGGAAATGAAAAAGTGTGTGGAAACACTCTCTCATAAGGATTTACAATAATATAACAAACCCGCGCTTGCCTTTCCAAATATCAGTACTCGATGACAGACTATCTGATGCCTATAGTAGGTAATAGTGCACATCTGCTACCGAGACTACCCTACCTACATCACAGCTTAAGCAGCTGAATAAAAATACTTCAGAGACCTACAGTATTCAAAGTTACTGAGCCTATACTGACCACACACTCCAAATAAGTGACTTTTTATTGCATAAAACATTGCCAATGATGAAATGTTGTCTGCACGCATAAACAGCTTCCTTTTGCCTAACATAACCGAGACCTTCAACCTGTTCCAGCATCTCTATTAGATATTAAATAGATCTTGAACTCTGCACACAATGCAGCGATCCTCCCCGATTAGAAAAGCCACATTCGTGGTGAACATCACTATTTCCGTAGCCTTTCAATCAGTGCCCACGGTTTGTTTTCTTTTCACATCAGCAGGGGCAGGTGATGACCGAATCTCTCCGAATAGGAAATCAAAAGATGATTGCTGACATGTATTAATCATCTCAGCTATTATCTGGATTGGTCCAGACATTCCACTTGTCAAATTCTGTGACAACAGTCTCATGACTTTAGGGGATAAAAAAATGAATTCTACAACAAATGGTTCAGAAGTTATAAGCCAAAAGGTAAAAATGGTAGCTACAGCACCACCATCTGGCAAAATTTAATGGGTTCATACTCAAGCATCAAAGCATCTTGGATTTGAATTCCACTGATATGGTTATGTGGTTTAATGATTCAGTTACTTGTTTTCATGGACATTTAGATTATAATTTATTTGTTTGTAACTATATCCCTTTATTACAAGGCATATCAGACCTTTATTTCCTGTATATTTTGGTGTTGTACCTGCGTCGTTTGAAGGGAGACTTGGGCACGTCAGCAGTGGGTACCATTTGTTCTCCTGGTCGCACCCACATGATGGGTCCATCGTCACTCTGAGTGCGACAGTCCAACTTCAGACTAGAGAGGCTTCCCCATGGCAGGGTCATCTATGGTGGCACACACACACACACGATGATTTTCAAGCATCTTTCATCTTTCAAGCATCAAGACAACCTAAGACTGGGATCCCACTCAACCTAGGATGGATTTATGGTACTGGAATGTGCCGCTACTATTATGCTATGATTCAAATGTATTACAAATGCAAACATTTTATAAACAAGTAGAGCAGATGTGACACCAATGCAACAAATTAGAAAACAGGCAGTAATGTTACCCAGAGAAGATGCATGTATAAATATTTATAGTCTCCATCAGGCCTACAGTCTTTCATTTGGAAAGGTTTAGTGTTTTGTGAGGAAAAGTTGAAACATGTTTCGCAGTACAGCCCTGAGTGAAATCTTTCTAACCTTGAGAAAGGGAGACTCCTCCAGCATGTCAAGGAACTCTGGGAAATAGTCTCCAACCTCCTCATCCACAGCTCCCACCAAGCTGATCTGCCTCATGGGTCCGGCCCGGTACGTTCCTGAACAGTAGGTCCTGTTCACCTAAAAGAGGAGAAAAAGGAAATGTCAGTGACTGGTTCTAGGGTCCACCCAGATTAGGTCTCTATTGCGTCTTCATTTCCATATTTCATGGCTTTTCATTTTCATTGATGGAAATGAACTGGTCCACAAGTACTCACATCATTGTAAGAAATTTTTTTTTAGTGGTCATTTTTTTTCCAGTAAATGCTAAATCAACAATGTTCATTCACAGAAGTTGCCATCTGATTAATTGTAACACAGCTCATTTGAATTATGCTACTTAAAAAAGGCTGGCTGTCACTTTCAAAATAAAGAGACGTGTTTACATATACAGTACTTACTTTATATATCAAAAGGCCTGTATATATATCAACGCCTGTATTTTTACTGCTGTACTTTTCAGACACTCTGTGTGTGGCTAATATAAACCTACTAACTACATTTATTGACGCAAATACATGAGTAAATAAGAGCTAAAAGTTTCAGTTGACATTCTCTCATGCAAAGTCATATTGTGGAATATGCTCACTAATATGATTTTATGGTGCAAAAGAACACGCAGAAGAAGAGCATTGATGCCGTATAACTCATGTTCATCTACAGTAGATACCGTAAGATTTACATGGATAAAATTGTGGATTTTTATATAACTGGCTTTAAAAAATGTAGTACCACAATTCAAAGGAGGCAGGATGGGTTTTTTTTATTTCTTTTTTTACAATATGTTAATAAGTCTTTTGAACTGAAGAATGAAGAATAGATTATTCATTTGCATAGAATCAAAGACAGCTTCCTTCATGCACCCTTAGTGTTGAAGGTATAAAATTCCACTCTTGCACTTCTGGGGTGTGTAGAATCAACTGTAGGTCAACACATTAATTAATCTGTTCTACACAAGTTAGCAGCCTCAAGGACTGAATTTTCGCACAATAGATATATGCAAACACTGTGATGCTCTGTGGGTTATGAGACTGTCTAACAGCCTGTGAGATATACAGAATATGATCATATGGAACTGGGATCCAAATGTACATCAATCTGAATATCATGATAATCTTATGATAATCTTATGATGTGACACTGCTGTGACTGAATTATTTTTCAATCGTAACTGACTTCAAGTACTAATCCAGGAAGGTGCAATGGATAAGTCACTGTGGTCTGTCCATCACACATCCAGGGTTACTGTTTTACTTCTCCTTCTCGCGTCTCTGTTTGTCAGTGAGATTGGGCGTATGTTTGCGTTGTCAAGGGACAAAAGTTATACCTGCAGATATCTTGGATACTAAGAAACACCTAACACCAACAGAGCTTTAGACTTAACAGTACTTTGGACTGAACCAATTACTTACAGGATAAAGGCCGCTAAAACTCTTTCGGCTGAGGGACTAGGGAACCTATTGTGGATTTGTTTAGTTTCTGGATTAATCAACTGTGTTGGTAAACCGTTATATGAATAAAGAATAAGAGACCATATGTCACAATGTGAATCTTTTACAATTTACATTTCCATAATCTCTTTTCTCGACAGACGAATTACTATAAACCAATCACACCTTCCAGGCAGCAAGGTGGGATATGAAAATGAATGACTGGTTAATACGCCGAGCATTTACACGCGTTGCCATTACAATCTCGCCTATTAAACCGATTCAACAATAACAGACTGCTCAAACTATTTTATTTGATGGACTAACATGTATATTCAATTAATAACATGGCTAAAACGACCGCAGCTCTCACCTTATGCCAACCATTTTACCCACTGAGCTGTTCTGTCATGTCAAAAGTACCACCGCATGTGTGCAAAATCTCATTGATGCTCCATAAAACTGCGTTCGATCAAAGCTATATTTACAGCAAACGCTGCAGCCAACACTGAGGCCGAATCTTTAGTTATTTAGGTGTTGAGTGTTGAGATGAGGGACGTCTCCACCACATACCTGAGACTGGAAGTGGGCAATGGTCGTGGTCTCAATATCTTTCTTCCCCAGTATCTCCATCTTGACTGGTGTGTTGGGGAAGTTGAAGGAAAAGTAGTCCAGGAAATCAGGTAGGTAGACGGCTGCACTATGCACCACTGCCAGGGCGTAAGAGGATGCACCTCTCGTTTTCTCAGCAAAGGCCAGGTCCAGGAACTCCCGAGCAAAGCACTCCATGTCAGCTGGACTAAGACAGGCTAACTCGTCGGCGTAGGCATGAAGAACCGACGCCCCACCATTGGCTTGCTTCTCCTCATGTATGAAATATCCACACCAGGTGCCCGTCTCAAGGTGGGAGCTGCGGATGTTGTGGTCTTGGTGCGAGAGGAAGGGGGTGTGTCCTGGTTTGAGCCCATGAAGCCAGGGATTGTAGTTGTTCAAGGTCTCTGTGCCAGGTTGACAATTGCTTTCAGGCTTCTTGCTGCCGAGCGCAGAGGACTCAGAATGAGCGGATAGAGGAAGATCTGCCCCGAGGCCCACACACACAGTCTGGACCTCTTTGTTGTGGCGACACCTGACCTTCTTGAGACTCTGCTCTTCCTCCCGATGTTTCTTCTTCTTCTTTTTCTTCTTTAGGAGATATTCCTTCAGTGTTTGAGACCTGACATTCTCGTTGTGTGGCCTCGGTTCTGCACAGAGAAAAGGTTTTATCAGAGGAACGGGATATGCAGAGACAGAGAATCATCAAATCTTATTCAATTCTGTAAGCGCAGAATCGTCTCTAAATACGACTGAAAAGTCACAGACACTCAGGAGTTACCAAAGTTCATGAAATGATCATCTTCTAAATGAAAATAATTATCAAACCAAATGATTAAACATTCAAATTAACCACAATAACAGAAAACCCATAAATTCGATTAGCTTTGTTTGTAAACAGAGTAGTCTGGGATACAAACACGTTTGATAACCACTATCTAACCCCTGTCAGTTAGTAATAATTTAACCCTGTCAAGAATGTCCTCAGTTATTACTTGTAATTGTATATTTTGCTGAGGCTCGACGTCTGTCTGTGTGTCTGTCTGTCTGTGTGTGTGTGAACCCTAATCCCAAACCTCCACCGTTGACAACATCCGTCTTACCTTTTTTCTTCTTCAGGTCGTGGTGTTTGACATTAGCCTCGGTGTTTTCTTTTTTCACCTTATGCCTCAGCTCTTTATCCCGGTGTTTCTCCTTCTTGTGACCCTGTGTCTCGGCCTTGGCCACTTTGAGGGTTGTCAAAGTGAGGAGCGCAGGTGGATCCGAGGGCGCCGCTCGCTTCTTCTGCAGCGGCTGCGGCACCTTCCGCGGAGGAGCAGGCGGGGGAGGAGGCGGTAACGACGGCTGCAGGTTCTTCTTTAAGCCGTTGGTGTTGTTCTGGTGGTGGTGGTGGTGGTGGCTGTGCTGATGGCGGTGCAGGCTGTGTTTATCAGAGATGAAGTTGCGGGGTTGTGCGTTCTGCGGCGGCTGTAGCTCCGCATGTTGTTGCTTCTGCTGGTGGTGATGGAGCTTCACTTTCTTCGTTTCTTTCTCTGTCTTCTCGCGTTTGTCAACTGGCGGAGACAGGAGGGTTTTTTTCTTCTTTTTCTGCTCGTTGGAGAAGCAAAGGTTGCCTTTTATCGTTTCGTCTACTTTCCCACGTATCAAGTCGACTTGCGCTGCCATCTTTGCACGTACTGTACATTTAAAGGGCTCGGGCCTCTTACTGCGCATGTCCGCGGAAAAAAACGTACGTCTCCATGTCGTTTGATTAGTCGTTCAACTGAATATTCTGACGTACTACGCATGCGTAACGTTTGTGACCGTATGATTTGTAGTTCATGTGACATGGGAGTTGTAGTTTAAGTTGCTGTGGACGCGTGCGGTCCCGCACGCATTCACTTCTGCTCCACTGACGTAATGTGACGTTTCGGCGGTAAACCTCACGATGGCGCTCTGCACAGAAAACACACCAATGTCAAAGCTAACCGTATTCACTTATTATTATTATTATTATTATTGTTGTAAACAATAGTGTCACATAAAACAAAAGTTTATTTGATTTTTAAATTTTTAGAATATTTAT
>OMNV01008078.1:2229-14081 GCA_900303265.1 Brotula barbata | reverse complement strand
CGGTGTAGGTGGTTGCAGTTTTATTCATTCATTTAGGAACTCTAATACTAAATTCTAATTTGTTCCAACACTTATTTTGATTTTCTGTCTACAGATTGTACAAGGTTGGGCCAGAACTTATCAACAACGGCGCCCTCTTCTGACTAAAGATGTGAATGCATGATGCAAAGAGCTTTGCAGTGTGGCGATCTCAGTCATCGAGGTCATGCACAAGAACATTCTTTTATTTCTTGCTACCTTCTGCCTTTATCTTTGATTGCAGCAACAGTCATCGTGTCAGTTTTTGTACAGATACAGAGACTGTTCACAGGTGAGATTCCCTTGCTGATCCTGTGTACTGAACAGATGCAGTATCTTAAAATTATTTATGAAACTATTTATTCAACTTTTTACTACTTATGTTATGTGATAAAGAGAAACATCTGGCAGCTCTGTTCTCATGGACTGCACTTTTCATCCTAACTGTAATTTGGGCTTTATCACTGCGGGACGACGAGTACGAGTATGACGGTTCATTTGTCATCAGTCTTACACTTGTTAGTCAGGATCTTACCCATAATGTGCATTTTCCTTCATCTCTATCAACAATCATTTTCATACATTTTTCACCAAAAAAGACTTACATGGAAACATGGTCGTTGTCGGGCTGAGTTGTTATGTTGAAGGTATTTAATGCTCTTTAATGTTTTAAAATAATATCAGTTGGGAAATAGCTTGAAATCAAACAAAGTTATCGTTAAACAAAAGCCAAAATCAATTGTATTTTTTTCATTTTAATCAAAAGGAAAACACCTTCTTTGGTTTTCATTTGTAACAGAATTTAACTATACAGATCCTGTGGTTTAGCCAAATCCTGTGACTCTTGTCAAAGGCATGACAAGCCCGTTCTGGAAGTAAACTTTGGCGACCTCCTCTTACCCTAACAAATAAGCTGTGACTAGTGCTCTAAATATGTCCTGTCTGACAGGCATGGCACCGGCACGAGTTTACCTCCAGCTGAAGAATCTGTTGAGATGAATGCCATAGGCCTGACTGTGTCAAGTACTCAGGAAACCTCAACCGCCCTTTTTCCTGGCCTTTATTTGTGAATGTAAACTAAATATAACAGAACTGTTAAGCTATCCTTGAAGGGGAGTATCAATCAGTAAAAATAATCTACATATGTTGGGGAAATATGAGCAGAATTCTGAAAGCCAAAGATTTGAAGCTTGTGATGTTAACAGCTCTGAAATCTAGGGGTGCTCGTGAAGCAACCCATTTAGACATTTTCTGTCCTAAATCTGAGAACATCTGTGTGCCAACATGTGTATTTTTCTGGTTGCTACTCCGGTCGTTTTCTGTGTTTATCATCTGTTAAAGCTATTGGTTTTTACATATAGTTAAATGTGGAAAGATCACGGGCCACTCAGTAGGCTAACATATTGCACTGATGAAGCTTGGTAAACCTTTCTTAGGCTATAATACTGGGTAGAACTTGAAAAGTCAGTAAGAAATGAAAATCTGAGAGTTTTACTTTTACGACTGTTGCAATATTTTAAGGATTGGACTTGATTTATTGAACACATAAATAAAGTAATACAAGTGTCTCCTTGTTTTGTCATTAGATGCCTGTTGCTGCATGTAGACACTACAAAATGAATTCTATGGGTGTTGGTTTAGGGCTGCAGCTACAAGTTTATAAAGTACTTTTGACGAATCATAATTCCAGTATTGTAGAAACAGTGAATGGACTACATGTATCGTGCTGGTTACTTGCAAAACATAAAAACTTCAGGCTTCGTGTGGAGAATTAAGTTAATTCTTTACATTTCCCAATTAATGTGTAATTTTAGTTCATGTTTAATCAAACAGTTAATGATTGTAATTGATTGATGGCCACAGCTAGAGGGTCAGTACAGTGACTTGGTACTTAGCCCTGTGGCCTCACAGCCAGAAGGTTGTAAGTTTCCATCCTGGGTCTTTCTATGTGGACCTGTCATACCATAGGTATGAATGGGAGTGTCTGAACTTTTGAATTTGATGTGTTCTGAGGAAGGAACTGTCCAAAATCTGGATTTCACTTCGGCCCAAATCATTTTGTTTAACCACATATTATACATCTTTAAAAATGTCAGAAAAGTGACAAGGAAAAATTTCTCTCTTTATTGACCATTTCTGATACAAATTGTAGGGCACCATAGAAATATAGACATTGTACATTTGTATACGGTGTACATTAAAAAGAATGATCCCATCCTATTGAGTTTACAGTATGTATATGAACAGATGTCTAATGTGACATGATATGAATTGGAGTATGGGGAGGATGGCTGTGCGTGGCAGCGCCAAACACATGGTGGCCAACAGAAGAGTGAAGTGGAACGAGCGCCCAGTCTTTGTGGCAAACACACAAAACATTTGTCCATGAAAATCCAAACCAACATTTCAGTGCACCAGAAGAATTCTTAAGATAAACAGCTGCTAATCTACCACAGTCAGCGAACACAGTCGTCAAGCTGACAAGTCTCCCTGACTTGCTTCACACATTTAAACAACCTGTCTGCAAGCCGTTTATGAACCAGCCAAGCGGTGCTGCGTGTGCACACAAACTTGACATCGTAGTCACCATAATTCAGTCAGGTTATAAAGAAAACAAAAATTACAGACGTAAAAACAACATCTTTCCACTGCATGCTGGAGGTTACATTGAACAATAGAAACTAGTTATATGTAATTAAACACACTAATGTAAGCTGTCGAGTGAGGTATGAAACTCCAGGCCTGATTCCACCTGTTTGCAGTTTTCCGGGTTTTGTAACAGGTTGTAGCAGCTTGGGTGTATGTGGAAAAACCCAGTAATTGGACTGTGACCAAAAGGTTCCCTGACACTTAGAAATATACACAAAAACAGACGTCTCGTTTCTTGTAGCGGACAGCATAAAACATCCTCAAAAGACCAAGAAAAAAACGAGTGTACTTGACTGTACGAAATGACAATAGAACTAAGCTATGTGAAGCAGAGTGATGGAATGAAAAATAAAGTACAGCCCTGTTGGACAGCAGTGACGCCAACTTTCCTGAACTCCTCGTTTGACCATTCAACCTGTGATTGAGTAAGCGCTTGGAAACTGAGGACCGTGTGAAGACAGATTGCCAATGTAACAGCATAAAGCTCCCTGAAGATATGACACTGCTCTCAGCCAAACTGTCCTTGAAACACAAATTACCAAAGAGATTTGAGTTTTATTAACATATCAAAAAGCAGCACACTCATGTTTTTTTTTGACGTAACCCAGAGGAACAAAACAGTCAGTCTGATTACTAACACACTTTACATCTTCCCACTAAAAACCTAAAAAAAGAAAAAAAAAAGAAAAAAAAAGTCTCCTAGAGGGGGGTGCAGGTGGTAAAGATGGTTCTGCTCTACTGCTGAAGACAGTCAATGCAGTTTAGATGTGGGAATTTCTTTTCTACCATCATTTTACCTATTCTCGTCCTAAACGCTGAAGCTCAACTCCATCTATTAAATGATGCAAAGGATAAGGTTAACCACTTCACACACAAAACAGCAAGTATTAGGTAAAATTCACCTTTGTCCAGTACAAAACATGGAGAAAATCTATATGCCCTACCATCTCAGATGCAGGTACAATGAATAAGTAACATTAAGCAGAGGAAAATGTCCTACAAACTAGGTCCAGGAGGAGAAAACAAAAACCGCCCGGGCTCCTTCGAGCACACTTTTGTCCAGTATAAAAGACTTGTGATAACATGACATGTAAAAGAGGGCTGATGCCCTTCATGTAAATCTAAGATCTATGCTTGAGCAAGGTTCATCGTTTTATCCAGTGCTGTTGCATGAGAAATTTATGTACTGTGTGGAACCCCCTTTGGCGCGAGGGCCTTGTCGTGAACAGTGGTCATGTGGTGGCACTGGTGTGGAGATACAGCCCAGTTCTGTTAACAGTAAGTCAGTATGTTGAGTGAGGTAGCATGCGTTGTGGACTACTGGTCCTCCTCCTCCTCCTCCTCCTCTTCCTCCTCCTCCGCCTCCTCAGATGATTCTTGGGATGCCTTTTCTTCCTTTTCCTGCAGCAAAACCAAATCCAGTCAGGCCTCATTTACAACCCCAGAGGGAAATACCATTCAAGCGGCATCAAAAAAAAAGGCAGTGACTCATGTCTCTACATGACTGTTTTGATTTCTAATAATTCCAAAATACTAGCCTTTTTTTTAAAAAAAAAAAGTGCGTTTAATCATTGTGGCATGAAGAACGCCCAGAGGATGGGTGAGCTGTTGGTCGTGAGGCAGTGAGTCACAGGTTGTGAGTCACTGTGAGGCATGCCATTTTGCTGCCTTTCCCCCCTTAAACTCACAACAGAACCCTCCCCCTCACACGTTCATTCATAAAAATAAGAGGCTGATTATGGCTTTAGGGTCCGCTCCTCTGTGACTAATACAATCCAGGCCTCCTTCAAGCACGCCCTAGCCACTCAGTCACTTGACAGAATATTACTACAAGACCGCAACTACAACAAACATATGGCTTCATCTTTTTGGAGAGCACTAAAACGTAAATGTTATGCTTCAGATCGGCCACACTGTATAAGAATAGATCACTGTGTAGGTCCAGTAATGTGACCAGATGGGAACGTGATACGATGTGGCCAGCACGAAAACCAGTTGATGAGTAAACCTGACTCATCTGGCAGAGACGCAGGGCAATTGAGAAAATGAAACTTCCCTCTAGACGGACATAAATAATATCACAGTTTAAAATGTTTTGACAAATGCAGACATTGATGTTGCATGGTGTGTGCGGGGACACATACCTCCTTCCTGGGTCTTCCTC
The DNA here is from genome assembly GCA_900303265.1 of Brotula barbata. Lineage (NCBI taxonomy): Eukaryota > Metazoa > Chordata > Actinopteri > Ophidiiformes > Ophidiidae > Brotula > Brotula barbata. Next base: position 9,250 of record OMNV01008078.1, on the reverse strand, counting down.
TGCGTTTTCCCGCTGCAGATGCCGCTGCCGGTGCCTTCTGTGACTTAAGTGGTAGAGGCAAAGATTAGAGTCGGGTCGTGTGACAATTTGTTGACATAAAGAACTTTAAATGGTCATTTAACAAGGAGGACATTCGGGATGAACTGCATCAAAACTATTCTTACATCTGTGTCCTGTGCTTGTATGAATAACAAAAATATTAAAATCTGCCCAGCTGTAAAGCAAATTATGTATTTAAAAAACCCCAAAACTTTTTACTTTGCTATGCACACTTTCACGGTAAAGTCAAATAAAATGGTCAAGAAAAAAAAAATGGTTGAAGAATTTCATAGATCCCTATTAGAGCGGTGGTGGGGGTGTGGCCTCCATGCTCAAGAACCCAGGGGTCATGTAGGTTTCTTAAGCCTTTCCGAGGAAGAAAACAAAATCCCAAACAAATCCTATTCACACAGATACGGGCCTATCCCTGCCAGCAGATGGCAGTGCTAACTCTGCAATGAGGCGGACGGAAGGGGGGCATTGGGTTCATTGGCTATTATCTGGAAGGCCAACAGGAACTGCACACAGGGCACTCCAGTTCGCTGGCCACCTGGCCTGAGGCTCAGAGACAGCTGGTGGAACCGAGGGAGAGACAAACCCTCTGCAGCTTGACCGGCGATTATAAACCTATATCGCGCCTGTGTTTACTCTTCCTCTCGCATGCATAGCGCTGAAGGCAGAGCACACAGGGGGAGCTGCGGGGCTGGGGTGAGGGAGAAATCAGTTGTTGCCATGACGACCAAAGGCATTGAAGAACTAGGGTTGTGTGCAGGGTGGGGGCAGAGGGGTGCTTAGTGTCAGCTTGGAAACAGTCTTGCGGCCTCTGCACCTGCACCACGCTGTGCATGACAAGCTGCAGGAAGCTTGAGGACAGGAAGTTCAAGAGCGAGCATCGCCGTATCAAAAAACACTGTAACCCGAGGTCTGACAAAGGGAAACCCTGGGCTTGCTATTTTGGACACCAGAGAGGGGAAGCAGCTAAATTGTAGCTCACCAATAAATCATTGTAATGACAACATCCTTTAAGAAGACGAGGATAGCAGAACGCGTCCAAGGCGGCTGCAGGAGATGATGCATGCACGGCTTCAGCATACCACTCTAAAACATCTCCTTTTGGCATGACTGATTGTTTGTGGGACCGCAGGCCTGCACACAGTACTGACTTACTTTGCTCTTGATAGGCGGCTTGTTTTTGCTGCCCTTTGGCCGTCCTCTGGGTCTCTTTGGGAGAGGGGACCCACTGGGCTCCTGGCAAAACATACACAAAGAAATGTCATCATTCCACACAATCATCTTGAAAACCTTGCACATTTTTCAAGAGTGATTATACAGAAAGAAGATATAGAAAGTGATAATGCAGAGAAAATTCAAGAACCAAGCTCTGACCGCAACCTGTGGAACGCGTGAGGGCCATCGCGAAAGCAGGCGTGAACCAATTGCATGCAGTTATGACAGAGTTCACTGTCTCAAGGTCAGAACAACTGGCACGTGCTTATTAAGTCTAACAGGTGGTCCACATGTTACAGTGATCTAATGACAACTATGGGAAGAGCTGATGTCTCAATGAGTCGTCAACAAAACCAAACAGCTGTACTGCACCACATTAGTCATATAGATGTGCAAGGACGGAGGGGGGTGCTCAAGATCACTGCCGATTCCTCAGAGCAGCGTGGTGTGACATAATGCATCTCATTCATGCAATAACATAGTTGTGAAGCAACATGACCAACCCATCTCAGATTGCATTTCTAGCGTGTGTACAACTGTAGCTCATGACAACCAAGCAATTCAATACCGGGACAAGCCACGCCAATTGACAGCTACACAGGCCATCCTTTGCTGTGACTCAGCTATGCCATTTGTTAGATGATGGCAATTGGGAGGAGGGGGGGAGGTGGGGTCGTGAGGTTTACAACCAGTTTAAAGGTGTCTGATTACAAGGCGATTACAGAATGGAGACGCGGTGATGTTTGTGACAAGTAACTACGTTTACGCGGGTAAGGGGTGAGCAAATGGTCACAAGGACCAGATTCGGCCCTTCTGGATCTAGATGTGCAGTGGTAGACTTTGTTTAACCTGGCGATTTCCTGGAAGCTTTGGTGGATCGGGCTAATTAAAGTAATCATACGGTGCGTGAAGGATTCATCGTGTTATGGGTCATCACTGCCAAGATTATTCAGGTCTGAAAATGGGCCTGAATAGCACAAGGTTTCTCTGATTGACTTCGAGGTTTGCGTTTATTTCTGTCTCCAGCGGTAGCTTAATTAGCGCCGCTGCCACCAGATGACCAAATTCTGTATCACTGCTCTCCTTCCACCCAATACAATTTCTTACAGTTGCACTGAACAGTTATAGGTCAGAACGAAAGCGATGCAAAGGATGTTCTAGTGACAGAAGTTGACAACAATGCTGTTTCATCCAAACTTCTTCTACACCAAGATGCATTTCCTGTATGCAAGAGTCCATGAGTGAGAGGCCTTTGGTTTGTGACGTGCATCTAAGTAGGCCTTTCATCTTACATGTATACAGAAAGAAGGAGCATCTGAACTGCATGAAAACAAAGTCAACGATACAATAGTTCATCTCTTGAACGTGTCAGAAAATATGATTGCTTACGTCAGAGGTGTTCATCTGGGGCTGCTTACGGGGTCTTCCCCGCCCCCTCTTCTCTGTAGCATCTTTCTCTTTCGGCGAGACTGCCCCCTTGTCGCTCATGTTGGCTTCGGATTCAGACCTAACAACCAGAACATCAGACCGTCTTTCAACACGTTTAAGCTAAGAGTTTAGTCTATACGCATAAACATTCCACATTTCATCCATTAAATCACCACTCGCTCCGCGTAGCCATACCCCACAGTGACCGGGCTAACCGCACACCGGCATAGCGCCTAACTCGGATTAATCCGCGTTTATTGCCGAGGTCTATTTTAGTCACAACACCGAGCCAGACAACCAATGGACTGACATCACCGGGCTGCTGGGACACCACCGGGGCGGTGTGTGTGTGTGTGTGTGTGTGTCCCCTCCGTCATTCAGGCCTATTTGTTGTCGTTGTAGCGGCCGGTAACCGGGCCTGAGGACGAACTTACCCCACAGCGTGGCTGCACGCCGGGGCGCGGGAAACCGCCACCGGCACACAATAGCCACGGTGCGCTCGGTGGGTTCACTAAAACCGGCCTTCAACGGACGACTCACCGGTTACAAAACACACACAACACGCAGGCTACGACCGAACAGCTTTGATTGTGCGCTGCGAGCCCCGGGCCGAGCAACAAAAGACGCCTTCTTGTTGAGAGCCTGCAGCGTCCTCTCCCCGGAGCTCCACAAGCTACCAAATGCATCAAACCCGCCGAGTCTCACCCTGCAAAGTCGACGCGCCGGCTGCCGCTTTGCGTGCACTCACCTCGAATATAAGTTGAGCTCAAATTTAGGAGGAAATCTTCCCTTTAAGCGCGACTGGTTATAACCGGTTAAAACCCCTGCGCCGAGCTATAGGCTACAGCTTTTATTCGTCGGTCTGCACACAGCCCGCCCCTTTAAAAATCCCACTTCATATATCAGGAAAAGAAATGTTTAGCACCACGTATTAAGCTTAAAAATCAATGAAAACACGCGAGATTTGCTTAGGAATATTTACCAGAAGCGTAGCCGGCTGAGAAGTTTGTTTCGACGACGTCCTATAAATAGTATGAGGGTCCAGTCTGCTGCAGATAAAGGAAAAAGGCGCCAGCCAGGAGGAGTTTTGGGGCAATTTAAAGAGCCGCCCTCATGGGAGCTGGAGGAGGAGATATGATAAATGGGCCACCAACAGTACTGGAGGAGTCCCCCCTCCTCTCCTCTCCTCTCCTCTCCTCTCCTCCTCCACTCCACTCCAACCCCATCCTTTTTGTTTCCAGGTTGATCACAAGCGACCAAAAGCGCGCGTAGAAGTACTAAATACTACAAAATACAGATTGGGATTCTCCTGTGGACATGACAGCACTTGATACCCAAAGCTCAGGAGCACACGAGGAGTGATGGGGAAAATGGTGGGTGAACTATGGCCCCAATACAGGTCATCTTTATTAGATTACATCAGATTAGATTATACCCTATTTAACCCTTTTAGGGAATTCCTCTCTCTTCATAGATAGACAGTACAGCACGACACGATAACTGTTGTCCTTGAAATACATACAAAGTATGTACGACATCATATTTACATCGGAAATCTCCTGCAAAATAGCAAGTTTGTCCAGGAAACTGGAGATAAATTCTATGTTTAATGTTTTTTTTTGGTTGTTTTCTTTTTAATATTCACAAAAGTAAGAATTTGACTCGTACCTCTTAAGCATGTGCACATTTGTTAGTGTGTTTAATGCGTGGTAGTATACGGTTGATAAATAAATAAGTGGTTGTTTTGGGTTATACCTGTATGACATAACCATCGTACGTGTGTCGTTGGGTGTGGAGGATGGGATAAAAGAACACTGTGGCAACATTCCACCCCGTGTTCAACTCAAACCACCTACTGATGCTCACGCAAGCATTTCTGATGTAAATAAAGTGACGATCTGGAGCGGATTGGTCCTGCGGCCAATTGAAAACAGATATTGAGAATGCAACACTGTGACCCTGAGTGGTCGTAAGGGGCCATTTGTTGCCGCATGTGTGTGTGAGTTTCACCTCTCTGCCTCCTCGTCGGACTGCTCCAAAATGTTTTGACGCAGAGGAAGGCACCACGTGATTCCCACACACCTAAACCTGTGTCATGTGCAGATATCAGGTATGGGATGTACTGTACGTGATGTGCAGAGAGAGGAAGAGGAGCTGGAGAAAAGGGGATTGGATAGAGCGTGAATGGAGAGAGCACTTTTCTCAATGAGTCCAATGTTCTGCTCAGCATGTGCTCGCCTGGCATTCCACCCCACCTCCCTCCCCATTTCTCACTCTATTCACTTCCTTCCTCTGTCTTCCCCCACTCTCTCCCAACTACTTCAGCCCCATCCCCCACACCCTCACACATCTCTGCCATTCTCAGCCCCTCTGTATGTGGATGGAGACAGGCGAGTAAGGGAGGAATGTTGTCCTCCTCTGCCACTGGCACCACCTGGAGACCAGTGAGGGGACTGGATGTATGACTGATCAGTGACCACGCCAAACAAATGTTAGTCCACTGTTTGGATTTGGTGGTGATGAAAAACAGTCGCCTTCAGAAATTGCGAAATAGGTGCAGTCGGCGGAGAAATAATAAGTGAGGAGCAGCTGTCATCGCTTCCTCGGCCCTGTCAGTGTGTCAGTCAGCTGGCAGCGTAGCTCAAAATAATCATGACAGATTGCCATGTGAAATGTGGGACCAGGAATAAATGATTCGTTTTCGTTATGGATTCAGATCCAGGTGCACTTTTAGGAAGTTTTTACCAGATTGCGATGTTATATGTGTTATGAAGGACTCGTGAAGTACCAGATTTAAATTACCAACAGGTACGCTGGAGCACGTATGGATCCACCTGCACTTTTTGGGCATACAAATAATAAATATACTCTCTTGTACACCTTTGGCAGAGAAATGTGCTCAGAGCAGGCAAACAAGGAAAAATACCACGTAGATAAATAACAATATATGACAAATGTGCAGTCATTTCAGTCATGATAATTCCAATAATTTCTTGTTATTATTATCCTTTTTTATTGTAATCATGTTTTTTTGTTTTTTTTACCTTCTTAAACAAATTCAAACGGGCATTTTGAATAACAGCCTCTGCAAGCGTGTGCAAGTCTTAATTAAGTGCCATAAAATAAAGTAAAGTACATTCATGGAGATCGATACACATTTATTACTTCAATAATAGAAGTTTTCTTTGCATTCAAAATCAAAGTCAGGACAATGAAACTGATTTAATGCCGTTGGAGAATAATGATAACACACGTTCTTATCACGGCTTGATGAGCAAATGTTTTGTGTAAAGGGGGGGACTCCATCCGAACCAAAGGAACTAGAAAATCCAGGGCGAGGACTCAAGAATAGAAATGCTAATGACAAACACCTCCACATCAGACGGCCTCTTCAGTGCCGTCTCCTGCCTCATGAACTCCGCAGCAGCTCAGGGCAGACAGAATCTTATTAACTATCAGGGGGGTCTTGGCCTACTTTGGCATGCATATACCCTCCCCCACACATGTCCTTCTGCCCTTTTTCCTCCTCCTATATGCTCATCCGTCTTTCCCTTCAGCGTGCTCTACGGCTCATTCAAGTGATCCATTTTTAGGCTGTGTGTAAACCGCAAGAGTTCTGCAGCCAAACCAACTAACAGATGTGGACAAAACATCCTATTCCTGCCTGTGCTTGGGTTTCCCCCTGCGCTTGTGCTGCTGTTGGCCCTGGATGAGCCTGGACATGACTAACACACACATATATATACACACACACACACAACTCTCACATCCTCCCTCTTGCGCTGAAGATGAAGGAGAAAAAAAAGAGAAAGGAGCGGGAGAGAGGGACAGAGAGAGAATCTGCTGGGAGGGGAGAGGAAAGTGTGGGAGCAGTTGAAAAGCAAGGTGGGTGGAGATGGGAATATGTGTGTGGGTGTCTTTTATATTCCTGTGAGGGGGCGGATGGAGGTTATGATGTGGGGGATGGGTCCGGTCTGAATCAGCGTGCTCGTGAGTAGTATGTGACTCACACACAAACACAGGAAGCGGCGTGTGCTGCTTGTTTAGTGAAGATGGCACTATATTTATGTGGCGCAAGAAGGTCTTTTCACAGCACGCGTGACTTCTCTGCCCCCCTGACCCCTTCCTGCATCTGTACATGACCCCCCACCCCTTTGTTACCATTTGAATGTCCCTCCAAAACCCCTCATTCATTCATTGGTTCATTCCAACTCCACTTCATTCATTCCACACAAACTTTATTCTATGACGAACAGCCCAAGCATAAGATTGAATATAACCGTTCTGTAAGTCTCTTTTTCTGGTGTCAGGTGTGTGTGTGTGTGGG